>CABHPP010128655.1:0-12888 GCA_902168425.1 Peromyscus attwateri | reverse complement strand
CTCCTTCTGACACCGTGTGCGGGACAAGGCATCCCATCCGTAGGCCTCTTTGAGGCAAAGCTTATTTTAAAAGTTTTTCTGAGACTTTTATCTCCTCTTTAAAATTTTCTCCCTTACCGCACACCAACCCCTTCGAAAAAGAAACACTTTCATAGAGAAAATAATGCTGTTTCAATCTATATGAAAACCCCACCTGTCCCTGCAGCTTTCCAGCATGAAAAAGATGCAAATCCACCCAGAAGCTTGTGGCTTCCGGTTACCTAAAATGAATGCAACTCAACACTATGGACACAGTAATGGAGGTTTTAAATGTGAGGTATGGAAAGGAGGCGAGTTTCTGATGAGCTGGGACATCCACAGAGTAAAGATCACAGCTGGAGAGGGGCACACACCCTTGAAAATGGCACCAATGAGAAGTGGAGCTCAACCCAAGTGTCAGGACCCCATGTAGCCACAGACAGCCTTCCAGTCAGCGCACAGCTCCAACACAACAAAGCAGCCTCAATGAACTGCTCTCCCTGCAGCTGAACTCAGAACTCCTGATGCTTGTGACAATCATCAGAGCTGTGAAACCAGGGAATGCTGGCTACTTTTCCAGTCCCACCAACACCACGCCACAAACGATCCAAGTCCACCTACCCTTACCTAACCATCCACAGACAGAAGGACAAGGAATTGTGTATGATCATTGTGATTTAGAACACAATGAAGGCTTCCATATCATCCTTAGTAAGTAACACTCTTACAGTGTTCTGATGGGACCTACACACAGCGAGATGCAGGAAAACACATGAGCATTTACTAAGAGCTTTACATCATTAGTAAAGCCAGTTCAGGCCTGGAAAGCTGAGGATCAAGACGCAAAGGAAGAGCCACACTATGGAAAGCCAGTGGGAGCAAGCCCAAGTGAGCTATGTGAGCTGGAGCTGGAGAATCAGGAGAAAGCACCGGCTTGAACAGGAGATTCTGTTCTGGACCCAGTCTCACCTGACTCCAGGTGGTCCAAACCAGCCACTGGTACAAATGCATGCTTGCTCATTGCACTCATGTGAAAGTGACGTAGTGGCTATGTTACAAAGCAAAAAGTGTGTCTGTGTCCTGAAATATTGACAAATGACATTCCCGGGGACGGATGAAGGCGGGATCAAGAGGAAGGGGAGACAAAGGCTGACAAAAAAAGGAAAATTGCACTTTTGTACATGTTCAAATATTCTACATGAAGAAACTGTTTTCAAGTTATTAGCAGTCAGTTCTAAGAAAGGTGCTTAAATAAAAATGGAACCTGGAGACTGTGGGAGGCTCTCCTCCAGCCCGGTAGTCCTGCCTTGTCTTGAATGGCATAAGGAAAACTGAAAAGTAAACCCACAAATCTGAGATAACCCCACCGTTGGCCAAGGACAGTCAACCACGGTGGTCTGCTATAGGCAAAGGACAGCGGCAGCTTCAATGAAAGAATTCAGGAAAGCAGATAATGTTACGGATGGCCTCCATGACAAAGCCATCTGAAAGAGCCTCCAAGGACCAGGAGCGGTCTGGCCCCAGCTGCCACCTAGACAACTCAGAATGGAATAGAAAAACTATGATAGCTTACTCAAAATCTAACATTCACATAAAAAATTCATAGAGCTGGCCGGGCGGTGGTGGCGTACACCTTTAATCCCAGCACTCGGGAGGCAGAGCTAGGCGGATCTCTGTGAGTTCGAGGCCAGCCTGGTCTACAGAGCGAGATCTAGGATAGGCACCAAAACTACACGGAGAAACCCTGTCTCGGGGGGAAAAATCATAGAACTCTAAGGAAATCATGGTGAACTACTTACAGGAAAAAGTATACAAATGAAAGGTAAAGTTGTTCAGCTACAAAAGGAGCAAGCAATCAGACACAAGAGCAAGTATGGTGGTACACACCTATAACCCCAGCTCTGGAGAGGTAGTGAGTCGGGGGGACCTGAGTTCAAGGCCAGCCTAGGCGAAACACAGAGAAACACAGGGAAGTAAACAAGAGCCACCTGAAGACTTTAGATAAGGAACTGAAGACTGTTAGGAAGAATCCGTATCTCATTCTTGTCCAAGGAAACCAAAAATAGTTCTTTAAGGGATCAGTATGATGGACTAAGAAATGTACAGTTGTCCTGACAACAGGATACACGCTGCAGAGGTATCCGACGAACATGCTATGGAAATCCACCGTTTGCTTCTTTTAAGAAGGAGGATTCCCATCTACTCAGTACCTTGTATCTTGTACTTAAGAGAACATGCTCGGGTGTTACACTGTGTTTCCTGAGCTCCTCTGTGCTCATTAAACTCATTCGGTAACGTGAAGTGGCAGCGGCAGAGAGGATCCTCTTACAACTGCATAAAGAATTGTAAGCCTTCACCTCTTCTGGCCTCTGGGCTGTAAAGGGAGGGAGGTGGGGACACTCACGGGCGGCTCCTCGTTCAGTGTCTGCAGCATCCAGTTTTCCAGTGTTTCGAAGTCTCTAGGGCCCTGGTACTTCACCGCTTCTTGGCCAGGCTTGAAAAACTTTAGGCTGAAAAAACATCAACAGATCAAGAAGAGCAGACGTTTAAAAGCCGCTCTGGGTTGAGAGCAAACCCATGCAGTGAAACAGTACTGGAGCCACCAGGGGCTGCAGCCAGGGACCTATCTGCCATTCAGATAAAGCTTCAAAGGGAAACAAAGCCGATGTTGCAGGAGACAGCATGTCCCCATGCTCCTGAACTTTCACACACTTCTGATGTTACTCAAGCGAGGTGAAAACTTCCGGATGGATGCAGGCTGTGAGTTAAACCTGCCTTCAGTATTTCTCCCAGGCATCACTTGTTAGTATCCCTTCTCTATCCTTCCTGGCCTCGGGCTTCTGTTCTGCCTCGCTGCTCCTGCTGCCTGTCAGCCTCCCTTGGGCAGCAGCAGACAAAAGAGTCTTCTGCAGCAGGTGTGTTTGCAGACCACTGTGGCAGATGGACACCCAGTCACTGATGGATCCCAATCATCAGGGCGCTGCAGCTGCTGCAGTTCATCTAGAGTCCCTCACACTCCCCATCCATCCACTCCAGTCCCCATATCTTCGCTTACATCCCCACGGAGCAAGAATCTTTTCTATTCCCTGGCCTCTGAGGATTCTTCAGAGATGGGGGAACAGTTCCTCTGACGGTGAGGAAAAGACATCACCAGAGGATGAATTTCACACATCCTGGTCCTGGACCACTCCACTCAGGCCTTAGAAAAGACTATGTATTAAACATGTGGCTCCTATCAGAAGGAAGAGAAATGCAGGCCAGGGCTTGTTAGAGTAAACCTGCCTACCTAGGAGCCCTCTCACACCTCCCAGCAACGATGTGGATTTTGTGAGGTGATACAGTGTTCAGAAACAGATTTTTAAAGTTAGGATGTGCACAACTCGGATAGGTAGGTGGAGTGTCACAGGCAGTGTGGGCTGCAGTGACTCAATATGACTGGCCTGGCATCCCATAAAGCAAAACAATTCATTTCCTACAGTTCCGGAGACAAAAGTCCAAATTCACAGTGTAAGCTAGCCAGTGTCTATGGTGGCTTTCTGGTTCCCTGATGGCACCCTCTCGTTGGGTCCTTATGGGACAGGAAAGCCAAGAGAACTGTCTGGAGCCCCCTTAATAACATCCACTTCCAATACCAACACATTGGGGTTTAGAATGTCAGCATGTTTTCCAAGACTCGAACATTCAGCCCATTAGCACACAGGTAAGTTCCCTTTAAACGAAGGCTTCAAACAGAAGCCTTAAAATGAAGTTCCATGGCTCTACAAGGAAACCCCACTCTATGGTGGAGTTTTCCAAAGGCTGAGGTAGGAGGCCAGCGAATCTGAGGCAAGCCTAGGACACACAGTAAAAGCCTGTCTGAAAAGAATGGAGGACGCTGCTCCGCAGTAGAGGGCTTGCTTAGCACACACAAGACACTAGGCTCCATCCAACAGCACAAAAGGAAGGGGAAAACAGCACATTGGCTCGAGCTGGCAGTTAGGAGGGCAGACTGGCCATAGGGAGAACATATGAGCAGATGCCCGGCGTCCTCAGGCATTCCGAGACAGTGATCCTCAGCTCACAGCAGGTTTACCTGCTCACAAGCACATCCTAAGTTAAAGCCACAGTAAGCTGAAAAACGACCACTTAACAAACAACCCACCTGGCCTACCAAGCACTCAGAGCACACACAGGAGCCTCAGGAGGGTAAAGTCACCTGACACCAGAACAGTGTTCAACGTCTCCTGTAACTTACTGCACCGAAAGCCGTGAGTGGAATGGCTGTATGGGGCCGCTTCTGCCCCATCCTGAACGTGAAGGATCTCAAGCCAAACTACCATGGGACCTCTACAGAAGGAAAAGCTAAAGTCTAACAGATCTAGCCACTCTCCTGTACCTCCAATGAAGAACATATGAAAGCTAGGCAGAGAGGCACACACTCAGTATCCCAGCACTGTGCAGGTGAGTGACCCTTAAGCACAAGGCCTAGGAGTTGAGTTCCAGGTCAACTTGGCAACACAATGAGAACCCATCTGAAAAGAAAAACCACCCGGCAACAAAACCAAAGTCTAAGCGAGCTAAGGTACGTTGTCATAATTAGAAGACCATCTGCACCGCTACTGGGCCTCCTGCAGCCCTGGCAAGGAAAGCTGGGGTCCCAGAGACATGGAAGCTGCATGTTCTATGTCTCCACCTCCCTCTCCCTCTTGGTAAGTGCCTCTCCACACCAAAGTGCTTCAGAGCAGGAAACAGATGAATTCTCAAAATACCAGAAAAAAACAAACAAACAAACAAACAAAAAAACAGAGCTTAAACTCATTTTGTTGTTGTTTCTTTGCTCAAGTTAAAATATAATTAAGATCTAGCCTGTTTGGTGTGTGTGTGGGGGGGGGGGTTCAAATTTGATACACAACTGAGCAAAACAAAAATCTCTTGTTGGATTAAAAGAATCTTTCCAACCTTAAGCCTGAGATTCTTCCTTAGTAAATTGGTAGGACCCAGGGAGGGCTGGAGAGCTGTTACAGACCCGCCCATTAGCCTGCAGCCCCAACTTTAATCCTCAGTTGACAGAAGTGAAGGAGGTAGCGGATGGAGTGAAGGCTACTGGCCCCAAGTTCAGCCCCCAACTTCTCTATTACAAACTTTCCATGGACATGTGTGTCTCCTGGTGATCTGTGTCTCTTCCTGCGAAGCTACAGAGAAGAAAACCCCCACTTGGGTGTTACTCTGCACAGACTATTTATTACGAAGTATACCGTAACTGACGTGCTAGGGGTTTGATTGTGACCTCCAAAACAGAGCTATAAAAAGCCTAACCCAACCTGAGGATGTGGCCTCACTCAGACCCAGGCCTTCACAGAGGTCAATGTGACTCGTGACCTCACAAGAAAGGGACATTTAAACACACAAATGTGCAGACGAGGTCAAGGATGGAAAGAGTTGATGGGGATACAGTTTGGCTCTGAAGTCTCCCAAGGGCCCATCCATCAGAGGCTTATTCTCCACTGTGGGGCTGCTGGGAGGTGACGGGACTTTTTAAGAAGTGGGCCTAGCAGGACAACTCAGGTCACCGTGGTGGGACATTCTTGAAGACTATATTGAGACTATGTTGAGCTTCCCTCCCCTTCCTTTCTCTGCTTGACTGACAGTAAGTGCTCTATCACACCACTATGACCAAATGCCACCCTGCTGCAAGCCCAAGAGCAACAGGGCCAACTGACCCTGCACTAAAACTTACAAAACTGTCAATCAAATAAGCCTTTTCTCTTTTGAGAGGGAGGGAATTGAGACAAAGTTTCACTCTGGTTTCCACTGGCCAGGAGCTTACTCGTAACCTTTCCTCTGAGCATCTTGACTGTTCTGTGACAGTAACAGGAAGCTGAGACATCAGCAAACCCCAAGGAGCCAGAAAGTGGCACTAAAAAGCCAAAGAGGTTTGGGCAGGAACTTGGCCTGACAGCACCTTAACTACACTCCAGCCTCCAGAAGTGTCAGGAAATAACTGCTGTTTCAGCTGCTGGAGATCAATACAGGTGCTATCCCCACTCAGGCCAGCCCTGCTCAGCATTTCCACCCAAACAACTGATTCTTGCCTGGCTCAAAGAGACACTCTATACATTTTCCTGAACATAGTCAGCCATCTCTCAGGGCTATGAAGTCCAAACGGCTTCCCTCTCTAATCTCGTACTCCATTTAAATGTGCCAGAAGGAAAATGTTTTTAAAGCCCATATTCTGACACAAAGCCCGAGCTCGGGCATCTCCAGCCATCTTCTGATAAGGCTTTGCAACACTGTTTGAGATGGGACTGTCTGAAATGAAGTAAAAGCATACACAGGTACACCCACCTGCCTCAGTGCTGCCACCCACGCAGCACTCTGCCTCCTGCATTCTGTGAAAGCCAAGACCAAGCAAAAGCTTGTCCTTGGTCACTTCTGCAAGCCCCAACCAACATGGGGTCCCTCTCGGACCACATTCACTACAGTCTGGGCTTATTTCCATTTTCTTTAAACACACACACACACACACACACACACACACACACACACACACTGATTTACTCAGGAGGACTAGATTTCTAAATGAGTCAGGATGCAAAATGCAAGGTGAGTGTTTTTAAATTTGTGGGTGGCATCCATGGGGTCCTGATGTTGCAATACAGAACATCTCCAAATGTAACCACCTAGAACCCTGTTATGCTTCTGCAGTGGCTAGTTTTGTCAACATGACACAATCTAGAACCATTAGGGAAGGCAGTCTCGGTGAGGGATTGTCAGAGGAGGTTGACCAGTGGGCATGCCTGGGGGAAGGGGTTGTCTTGATTACACTGATGCGGTAAAACATGCTCACTATGGGTGGCCCCATTCCCTAAGCCAGGGATCTTGAACTACTGAGTAACCTGGCTGACAAAAAGCCTGCATGCATTCTCCCTCGACTCGACTGTGGATGTGACTAGATCCTCCCTGGACTCGACTGTGGATGTGACTAGATCCTCCCTCGACTCGACTGTGGATGTGACTAGATCCTCCCTGGACTCGACTGTGGATGTGACTAGCTGCTTCAACTTTTATCCACCTTGATTTTCCCACAATGAGAGTCTATAATGTAGCATTCAGAGCTAAAATCAACTTTCTCTCCTCTCATCTGCTTTAGTTGGGGTAGACTATCACAGCAACAGGGAACTAGGACAGCTTCCCTCTCAGGAACACCTGTCCTGCTCAGCCCACTGTGACTCCAGTTTCAGCCTCACCACATGGATGGAGCCCATCAACCTTGACCCTCCAGACCTGGAGGCTGACTACGGCTTTACTCCTGTGTCAATTATCCAGTCTACCATGCAACTACAGCAACAGAAGTGGATGAAGACAACCTCTTTTCTTAAGAAGTCACTTTGTCAGTCAGCTTTCTGCTGCTCTAACAAGGAGCTGGGGTCATCAGCTTAGAAAGAGAAACAGAGGATTTTGACTCTGTTTTAGATGATTGGGGCCAGGAGCAGACTTGAATTTGTTGCCTTTGGTCTGTAACAAGATAGAACCTAACAGACTCTCTCCTTGCAGCAGATATGAAAAAAAAACAAAAAACAAACAAACAAAAGACAACAGGAGAGGGCTGAATCACAATCTCCCCTTCAAGGACACGATTTCAATGAACTACCACCCACCAGACCCTACCTCCTAAAAGTTCTATCCGCTCCCCACAGCACCACAGCTGCCCAGAACTACCTCCCACCAGCCCCACCTCCTAAAGGTTCAATCCCCTCCCCACAGCACCACAGCTGGCCAGCCTAACACACCAGTTTTGGGGGGAGACATTCACCCAGACTGTAGCAGCCAGTCATGGTTTATCAAACCATGCAGATGTCTGTCAAGGGAGTCAGTGGCTGCTTGTGAGGCTTGCTGTGCTCTGGTTTGTTTCCCTCACCCTCCTTCCAATAGAAAGAGACCTGATGCTAGCCGCAGAGGATGGAACTTCTGGAAAGATCTTGAATCAATAAGAAAAAGAAGAACTGCAGTAGTGGTAACAGTTCAAACCGGAAGTGATACCCAAGTCCTCACAGGCTATGTAAAACATATTTGAAACATCACATGGGGCTGGATCTCAGGCAGCCAGACCCCACCACTGCCTTGCAAATGCTCACTTTCTCATAAATGGGAAATGCCCACCAAGATTATTTAAGGCTTTCCCCATGCAAAGTACAAAAGGTGTCTACAATAAACACTGTTCAACATAATATGTCCTAACAGCAGGGACTGCCTGCTTACCCTCAGGGATTCAGATCTATGAAGGAAGTTACCAGTTCAGCCTGGGCGTTCCTTGGTCACAGACAACAGACACACGAACGTGGAAAGCACAGCACAAAGAGGCATGCATTCTCTTTCTTCCTACTTACGTGGGGTATCCTCGAACACCCTGGGCGGAGCACACATCGGAGCTGGCCGTGCAGTCCACTTTAGCCACGTAGACCTTGGCATCCTCCATGCTGTTGTACTTGTCTCCCAAGTCGTTCCAAGTTGGCTGCAGTCGCTGGCAGTGTCCACACCTACAGTGAGGCCAGAGGAAGAGCACACTGAGGCCCAGGGCCCAGGGTGTCCAGATTGCTACCTCAGCCTTCTCCACCAAGCAATCAACTCTCCACCCTTGCTTTTCTCAAAACACGGCAGATGGATAGCTCACAATGACAACATTCTCCATATTAATCATAATTTTGCAGGCTACTGTCCTAGCATTATTTTTTTACCTCTATGTCCAGACACTACCTCCTTGACTTCCAGCTGGCCTATGAGGACAACGGCAGTATTTTAATTTCCTGAAAATTGTAAACTTGCTGAGCCCCTGGAGCTCAAGGTATACGTATGTACAGCCTACCAAGAATGTCCTTAAACTCCACCTGGATGTTTCTATTTGTCCTTCAGATTTATTTGTGCATCACTTCCTCCAAGAAGTCTTCCTTGGCTCTCAGGCTACTTGGTACCCACTCTCTTCTCTTCTTCCTCTTCTGGAAGTCTCGGACCCCTGCCCTCCCAACCAGCTTAGCCCTCTGCTGTAACTGCTCCATGATTTACAAGGACAGGTCTCTACCACTACATAACCAAATGTACACAGATGCAAGGAGATCTCAAGATTAATCAACTCTGCACCTTCTCTCATCAGAAGCCTTAAGCTAAATACATTTAAATTATTTATTTATGTGGACAGGTCTTGGGTATCCGAGGCTGGCTTTGAGCTTACTATATAGCTGAGGATAACCTTGAACGTCTGCCTTTCTTACCTTCACCTTCCAAGCGCTGGGACTGCACGTGTGCCCAGCCACCCTCAGCCTAATGTGGTGCTAGAGATCACACCCGGGCTTTGTGCGCCAGATAAGCACTGTGTCGTCTGAGCTACACCCCCAGCCCCGAAAACAACTAAGGTTGGTAGAATCGAATATGTGGTATTGACTGTGTGATTAGTTATACACAAATATTTTAGAATCATCTATCATTTAATACCAGCAAGGCCGTGGCTTCTTGCCTCTCTATGCACTGCACGACAGCATCAGGATCTCTCTTGTCACGGGCCCTGAAGGGCAGTGCTGACCATCACCTTGCATTCTCATCTGTTCGCTGTACTACATTTGAGTTCTGAATGAGTGAGATCATACAGCACTAAGGCACAGGGCTGTGTTTTCTTATCTAATAAACAAGTGATTTGTGTTTATAACATAACCACTTGCCGTACTGCCTTCTGAAGGGATACTTTTAAACAATGTACTGATAATTGGTATTGACTCAATAATGTCTCAATAAAATCTGTGGCAAAGGTCTTTTTTGACAGAAGACCTGACCTCCAAAACAGCCATCTAAAGGTAGTCCTGAAAAGTTGGCTTAAAGCTAATGTGTTTTCCTAGCAGGACTTTCTTGGGATGTTAAGACAAATCCCTGTTTTATAAAGGCCCAAATAAAATAGGACTGGAGAGAGCTCAGTAGTTAAGAGCACTTGTTACTCTTTCAGAGGACCCAGCACCCACACCAGGCATCCCAACTTCCTGTAGCTCTGCTTCCATGGAACCTGATACCCTCTTCGGGCCTCCTCGGGGACCCACACACGGCACACAAACCCATAGAGCTATACACATGCACATAAATAAAAATATATAAACAAATAAAAGCCTAACATACAGCATCATTCCCTTTTTCTGGAAGATCATCGGTATTCTTTTTATGTATTTGGTATAAGAGCCAAGAAAGCCAGCACCATCCCGTCCAAATACCTGGTGTGCACTAAGTGCTTGGCAACGTAAGCACAATGAATGGGGTGAAAATCCACACAGTGAAACTGTATTTGAGGACTTCTGTGAATTTGGCAAAGTTAGTTCAGCAAGGTTGTGGGTTGGGGAAGAAAGGATAGATAGCAAGGAAGGGAAGAAAAAAAAAAAAGCCAAGACCCAAGGACTCCTTGAGTGTGTACACAATGGGGCCTATGGACTTTCTGTTGCCCAGCTGGCCCATGTTCCTGTTTGCTCCTCATGGCACCTGGTACTTAATCAAAGAAAGCAGGGTTGGTTCTACTGGTGGAACAGAACCAGGTTATGAGATGTTGCTGGGTGACTGAAGGGTGACTGCTTTCAGGTGGCTGCCACAGGGATTTCCAAGGGCAGTTCTGATGTTAGAGGAAATCTCATCTTTTAGAATTGGATACTTCCTCTGCATCCTTGAAAAGACTCTTATGACAATACAAGATTAGAAATGAGGATAAAGATTTAGTTCTCTGCACCCCAAATTAAACTGACCATCTGGGGCCATCACCAAGCAGGCACGACCCTCTGCACCCAGGAGCATCGATGAACCCACTCGCTCTATCTAGCTGGCATTTCTGTTTTGGAGCCCGTGTGGTTCCAGCACCACTGAGACAGCTAGCTGCATTTAGAAGGTGGCCTGGGGCCAAGGGACAGCAGAGGCACCTAACCTTAATCTTGACCTTACTGTCCCCAGGTTCAGTGTGACCCACAAACTGGCACTACAGGCCCTGTGATCTGATGCTGGCACAAAATGAACAGCAGGACAGTCCTGCAGCCACCAAGCTTAGAACAAACAGACACAGGTCAATGTTCTCGTTACACTGTGTCCTTGCCCCCAATATCACCCGTAGGTATCTAACATTCTAGGCACTCAAACTGAGAAAGAAGTGGGGACGGGACCCAGTGTCTTCTATCTCGAACTTCATGTTGTTCTTAAAGTCTAATTTTGAAATCTTAGCACTCCATAGGCCGAGACAAGAAGATTGTGAGTTCAAGGTCAACTTGGCTACACAGAGAGGTCCTGTCTCAACTTCCCTTCAAAACAACAAAAAAATCTAGCTCTCAAAGGCCATGGTGGGCATCTACATATCTCTAATATTTTAGCACAGTAGTAAGAAGCAAACAACTAAAGGCTTACTTTGGGGAGAGCAGCAGCAACCTAAATACAATGAAAAAAGAATTTATGTGATATCTATTCCCCTGACTGGCAAAGACTAGCTGGTTATTTATTGGGAATATTCTAAAATTAAAACTCCATCAGCACTGCAGAGAACCTAACTCTATCTGCATGCCAATTATCCTTATAAAACTAAAAACCCATAGATTGATTCCACTGAAACTGGCGGCAGTTAAATCCTGAGGTGTACTTAACTGGAGTCACTACTCTGAGAATACTCGTGCAGAGTAACTATTAACACTCACTGAATGTTGCAAGCTACCAGTCTTTTCTCTTTCATTAGCAGTGCTACAGATTCAAGTCAGCTGTCCTTGGGAACGAAGGTAAAACAATGTATTCCATTTGCGCATTCTTAATGGATAATGGCTGTGAGCCAAACTGATCCTTAAAAGTTAATGTAACCCCAAATGAAATGAAATGCAAAAATAACCCACTATAGGGTTAAAAGGAAAGTTTCTCCCACTTTGGAAGGCTCAATCACTGAATAAGTTGGATTCCACAAATACATTTTTCTTAACCGCTTAACCCCCTTTCCCTTCACGAGTCCCTGCCGAGCTAGGGGAAGAGTACTTTGCTCAGCAATAAACACAGCCAGCACATCCCCACATCTCAAGCGGCCTGCGCTCTAAACACTGCTTTCTGCTCTGGACCGGAGAGAACTTCTCCGAGCATCTAGGCCCCAGCAAAAAAGCACTGCTGTGTCTAGAACAATTCCTGAGGTACAGTACTCTTGATTGAAAGCAGCTAGGTGCACCAGGAAGCCCCAACCGGAGAAAGGAAGCATGAAGGTGCATGACTTTTACAAAAACTTCCACCTCACCTCACACCTTCCAAATGACCCGGCCCCTGAAAGAGCAAAGAACAGGAGGTGACAGAAGACAGCCTTGAGTTGAAGGCCTTGAGAATACAGCTCATATCCACTCCAGTGTGCAGCGGGGACTCCAGAACTGGCACTACTCCGGGCTCCCAGGGGTCGGGGTACCCCCCACTTCTCTATCTAGGTTATCTCTTCCCACCCTCGACACACAGAGTGGGAAATCACATTTTGGAAGGGCCTTAGATTTTTCAATCCAACCCAGCATTGAAGGGCCGGCGGGGAGGACCCTCCAGGCTAGGGCACGTGGTCGCCGGGCTCCCGCCGCGTCCGGCCAGCACAGGAAGTTTGGGGGAGCTGGGCAGGGGACTTGTGTGTGTGCATGTGTGTGTGTGGGGGGGGGGGGGTGTCTGGGCTCCAGCAGCGTGGCGGGGCGGAGAGGCCTTTCCGGGACTCCCCTCGGGGCCCGCCCTTCCTCGCGCTCGGCCCGGCGGCTAGCGCCACGTCAGCGGCGAGGCCCGAGCGCAGCGGCCCACGCCCCCCGCACAGCCCGCGCCCTCCCCCGGTCTCCGGTCCCGGCCCCGCCGGTCTGCGGGAGCTGCAGTTACCAGGGCGCGAAGAACATG
>CABHPP010128654.1:12917-34323 GCA_902168425.1 Peromyscus attwateri | reverse complement strand
ACAGGGTTTCTCTGTGTAGCTTTGTGCCTTTTCCTGGAACTCACTTGATAGCCCAGGCTGGCCTCGAACTCACAGAGATCCGACTGGCTCTGCCTCCCGAGTGCTGGGATTAAAGGCGTGTGCCACCACCGCCTGGCCTGTTCTCCATTTCTTACACTCAAACACAAATAATAAAAACAAGTTGCAGCTCATTTCATCTGCTTGTTTTGTGGACTTAACCGTCAAGATGTGTTACATTTGGAGTCTCTTTTGCAGGTGATGTCTATCCTGCTGCATGGAGATGCTGCCTTTGCTGGCCAGGGCATCGTGTATGAGACCTTCCATCTCAGTGACTTGCCATCCTACACAACTCACGGCACTGTACATGTGGTTGTCAACAACCAGGTAACCTCAGATGTCTGTCTGTTGCCTCCTTTGTGTCCTCCTGATCATACAAAATCTTCACTGTTTCATGATTATAAAAGTGGTGGGGTTTTTTGTTAAAAATTTGGATAACACATGCTGTCTTCTGGTATGCATACGAGACACACATACACATAAAATAAATAAATAAATTTCTTTGCATAACACAGAAAACTACTTTTTTACAGTGGAAAGATTTTAATTACATTATTTAAGGGGAGGACATTATTGTTTTAGAGTATTTCTGTCTAGAGCCACAGTTATAGGTAATTGGTTTGCTCTTTAAGAAATTAGAGTCCTATATACACATCTTACTATCCGCTCTTATTTACTACATTATCTCCTAATGTCATTATGCAGTCTTTAAAACAGCTTTAGCAGAAGTAGTCATTACAGATTGTTTCATAAAATGGACTTCTAATCTTAGGTTTTCTTGTTTCTAGTACTACTTCAATTAATAATATTCTTCTAGTTCTCACAGTTCAGTTCTGCCCAGCATTGACACATGTCATCTATTACCTATTATGTCCTTCCTTTGGGTCATCTCACCCATTATATGTAATTCTCCCTGACAAATACTCAGCTACTGATTAAGTATAAACACCATATTGGGCATCAAACAGAGCAAGGACTACTGTGCTCTACTAACACAGAACTTACATTTCCTTTGGGAGGGCGACAAAATGCCAAGAAAGAAAGGGAGGCCAGAGGTTGATAGCAGTTAATTCTCTGCTTGATGACTAAGGGGTGACTTAAAGGTCAAATAGACAAATGGTGGGGGTGGGGCAGGCAGGAGGTCTTTATGTCTAAGGAAGTTTATCTATCACAGATGTTTAATATGAGCCTGAGCTGCCATCAACCAGTGCTCAGACAGTTCTAGGGGAATAGCTCAGCCTACAAAGCACTTGCCTGTGGACCCAAGTTCAGCCCCCAGCTGCCATATAAAAAGCTGTATATGAGGGCTGGAGAGATGGCTCAGCAGCTGAGAGCACTGGCTGCTCTTTGAGAGGACCCGGGTTCAATTCCCAGCACCCACATGGCAGCTCACAACTGTCTGTGACTCCAGTTCCGGGAGATCCAAAGCTGCCTTTGGCCTTTGCAGGCACACATACACATGATGCATATACATAATGCAGGCAAAACACTAATACACATAAAAATAAATTAATTTTTTGAAAAGATGTACGTGATTGTATACACTTATAATCTCAGAAGTAGGGTGGCAATAAGGATCTAATTGGTGAACTCAAGGTCAATGGAGACCCTATCGCAAACCAAGTGGATGGCATTCCTGAGTATAACACCTGAGGTTGTCCTCTGCCCTCCACATGCATGCATTTACAAAGAAAGCCGCAGTCCAGATGCATTGTGAGATTGTGGGAGGGACTAATGAGTGACCAAGTGTTATCTGCTGCAGGCCGCAGGAATATATCATAAGAACTCAGCTGGTTATGGCAAAGTCACTACCTGGAGGGATCAGGGAATTCCTCCAGAGGAAGCCAAATCCCAAGGAGTTTTTGGTGTTACTTGGCTTGTTATATATCAGCTGTCTTCTGTTATGAAAATCATGTGTGCCTTCATAGTTTTCCCAATTGACTTTTCCCTAAGAAGGGCTAACAGTGCGGACTGATCACTCTCTGGACATACACATTCAAGGTATTTGGAGAACAGCCTCAGGAAAGGCTTTCTCTGGAATCAGATATCTCCCTTGGCCACTTTCAAGGACTAGCAGTAATAACAGTCCACATGTAAGTCTCCTGATTTAAGGTAAATTCCACAAGGAGACACCACCTAGGTCAGGTGGACGTTAAGTAATAGCTTTACACAATTCAGCTCGGACCCTCCTTTCTTACAGCCTTACTAACTTTATAGACTGCTAACTCCTTACCTAACCACTTCTAGGAATATTTAGATAACCTTCTGCGCTGACAGCTATGCTCAGCCAGAACCCCAGTTCAAGCCTCCCTGTAATTATCATCATTGGCAGCATCCGGCCAGGTCCATCCCCAGATGGAGGAAAAGTACCTTATCAGAGATGCCTCCGTACTTTCTAAGAACAGACTTAAGCATCCAGGCTACCCATTTGAGAAGGCCTGGTGGATGTGCCAATTAAGCTTTACTTCCTCCTTTCCCAAACCTTACCTCTAGTTCCAGATCTCCCTTTAACTATCACCAGAGGCATCTAGCTGTACACAGGTTGCCTAGCGACTGAGCACACTTTCCCCCACCCTGCAGAAAAATGGCAGATAGCTTGGATAGATAGGAGCCACAGGAAAAAAGAAGACAGTTTTATTTTCTCCCATTGACCTAGCAACTTATAGATTCTTAACATTTTCTGCTAATCACGTTTAAGAGTTTAATAGTTGAGCACATAAGATCCCTCTTCTTAGATATTACCCGAATTTAGCCTTTAGTTAATTCATTTCCCCATTGGTCACTTCCCTTTGGGGTTGCAAATGATAATTAACGGTTATTACCTCTCAATGTGATTCTTATCACCCCTCCGTTTGACCCTGGAAGCCTGGCTTTATATACCAGGACTTCAAGGGCACGGAGGGACAGAGAAGAGAAAAGAGAATGAAAGAACTAGATGGGTAAGAACTTGAGAGGAACAAACTGAGATGGGAATGGAAGATGAGGAAGAGTCAGATGGGAAAGCCCTAGCTGGGTAAGAACTAGGTGAAAAGGACCTAGATGAGGCAGAATTAAGATGAGAGAATTAAGATGGAACTTAAGAGGGAGCAGTAGATAAACAGAGAGAAATCAGGCAAGAAAGGAGCTAGGCACGAGAACAGAACTGCAGCTGTGTAGATAGGATGTTATGCCAGAGGAATTAAAGCAAGTGGACTATAGAGCTCAGTGTGCTGAGATTCTATTTCCTGAACATAGTCCTCGCCGTTAGTAGTTCTCTCTCCTGAGCCCCTGGGATGTATAATGTTAAGGATATCACACTCATGGCAAAGCTGCCATTGTCTGAGTGCATATGACCAGCAACATATCCGATTAGGCATCTCATATGCATTAACTCAATCCATGAGGACAGAGATAACCCTGCCCCTGCTTCCCAGTGCCTGGTTAAAGGCGTGCACCATTACATGCAGCTGTGGTATTACCATTTTCCAAAAAAGAACTTTGAGAAGCAGGGATTGAGTAGCTTGCATGAGGTAAATGATAGTACTAGTATGTAATCTGCCTGCCCTCAGAGAGTGGTGTTAAGAAGCCAAGAAATATCTTTTAAAATGAACAAAAAGCTCCACTAATGAACTTTTTCCCCTTTTTTATATTGTGGTAAAATATATAACAAGCTTATATTATGTAACCATTTCTTTTTAATATTTATTTATTATGCACCAGATCTCATTACAGATGGTTGTGAGCCACCATGTAGTTGCTGAGAATTGAACTCAGGACCTCTGGAAAAGCAGCCAGTGCTCTTAACCTCTGAGCCATCTCTCCAGACCCTGTAACCATTTCTAAGGAACTGTTCACTTGTATTAAACACATCCATAATGTGCAATCACCATCATTCATCTCTGTCAACAGAAGCTCCACACTAAACAACCACTGCCTGGGGCTGGAGAGGGGCTCAGTAGTTAAGACTGCATGCTGCCTTTCCAGAGGACCTGAGTTAAATTTCCAGCATCCATGTTGGGCGTTTCATAATTGCCCAGCTTCAACCCTTTCTTCTGGCTTCTGTGGGCACACACACACACACACACACATCTCTCTCTCTCTCTCTCTCTTTCTCTCTCTCTCTCTCTCTCTCTCTCTCTCTCTCTCTCTCTCTCTCTCACACACACACACACACACACACACACACACACACACACACAGTAAAATAAATGTCAAACAAAACACAGTTGCTGCCTATTCTTTGTCCCCTCTCCCCTGCTCCTGGTAACCACCACTTTACTTTCTGTCTCTTAATTTGTGGTTACACTGGATACCTTATTTAAGTGGCACCCTATAGTATTTTTAAGTCTGAATAACATTCCACTAGGAATACTCCAAATTGTGTTGAGTTATCCATTGATAGAAACTTGAGTGGCCTCTCCAAGGTAAACTGTTGTAAATGATGCTGCTGTGAACGTGGGCGTACAGATATTCTTTAAGACCCTCCTTTTAGTTGTTCTAGCTACATGCATACCCATGAGTGGAGTTGCTGGCTTATAGTAGAGTTCTGTTGAAACTTTTGTTTGTTTTGTGGAGTTTTTTGTTTGTATGATTGTTTGTTTTTTAGCTCTTACTCTGTAGCCCAAGCTAACCTAGTACTCTCAAGGTAGACCAGGCTAGCCTCATTTATAAAAATCCTTTCTGTCTCCTCAGTGCTGAGCAATTTCAGAGTTTTGTGTTTTCTCTGCACATAATATCCATGGATTTCAGCTGTACCTAGCTGTACCACACCTTTAATCCCAGCACTTGTCAGGCAGAAACAGGTGGAGCTGAGAGTTTGAGACTAGCTAGGTCTACATAATGAGTTGCAGGCCAGCCTGAGTTACATAGTCAGACCCTGCTTCAAAAAACAATAAAAAAAAAAAAAAGTAGTAGTAGTAGTAGTCATCAGGGGACTAGGGAAATACTTCAATTGGTAATATAGTTGCCATACCCGTTATGAGGACCTTTATGAGTTTAGTATTAGGGAGGCAGAGACAGGCAGATACTAGGAGCAATCTAGCTGGCCAGCCTCACCAATTGGTGAATTACAGGTCCCATGAGACAAGACAACTTACATTGATGTTTAGCCTCCACACAGTGTACTTGCATATCCCCACGTGAGAACAAGCCACACACATATGCCACATCCACACAAAGAAATTGGGATGAGAAGGGAGATGATTTAAAAGCAGTTTGGCCTCTCTAAAGTGCATAGCTTGGCTAACATTTTCTTTTCTGTTTCAGTACTGGGCATCAAACCCAGGGCTTTGTGCACACTAGGGAATTGTGCTACCACTAGCCTACTCTACCTGTAGCAGGGGATTAGAACAGTTGTGCATTGGTGAAGCAAGATCTTAAACTTCAATGTATACTTATATGTATTTACATAAGTATGCCTGCAGAGAGAATAATCTGGAAAGAAAAACATAAAAATGTTCCTGTCAGCCCAGCAGTGGTGGCACACGCCTTTGATCCCAGTTCTTGAGAGGCAGAGGCAGGTGGACTTCTGAGTTTGAGGCCAGCCTGGTCTACAGAGCGAGTTTCAGGCCAGCCAGGACTACACAGAGAAACCCTGTCTTGGGGGAAAAAAAAAAAACAGTTAATACTACAACCTATTCCCTATGTTAAACATACATGAATTTTGTTACCAGAGTAGGAAAACAAACAAAACTTAAGCAAAGAAGCCACTTAGGGCACACATTCTTAGTAGCCCAGCAGAAAGTATAGGCTGTGCCCAATACTGCCTGCCACTCTCTGTACCCTGTACTACCACTTCAGATACCCTGATGCCTGATCGTGTGTTCCATACTTACAGATTGGCTTCACCACAGACCCTCGGATGGCCCGCTCCTCCCCCTACCCCACTGACGTGGCCCGAGTGGTGAATGCCCCCATTTTTCATGTCAACTCGGATGACCCTGAAGCTGTCATGTATGTATGCAAGGTGGCAGCTGAGTGGAGAAGCACCTTCCACAAGGATGTTGTTGTTGATCTGGTAAGTGATGCCAGGGTAAGCATGTCCAAACAGAGTGTCTTGCCTATCCCCTTACTCTTGCTCAGTCACCTCGGAGCTTTGTAATGTCATACTTCAGGGAGGATCCTCTGGTTCCAGAGTATTCAGACATAGGCTCTCTTCTGAATACTCCTCAGTGGGAGCTATATGATCCATCTGGTCCTATCTAAGACTGCTTTACAAATAATTTGTGCCAGGCAGTGGTAGCACACGCCTTTAATCCCAGCACTCAGGAGGCAAAGGCAGGCAGATCTCTGAGTTTGAGGCCAGCCTGGTCTACAGCTCGAGTTCCAGGACAGCCAGGGCTATACAGAGAAACCCTGTCACAAAGAAAATGAAAAAAGAAAGAATTTGTATTCCCAAGTCACTCTTGTTAAGTCTCATCTGATAGAGCAAGTTCACCATGTAAAATAAAGAAAATCGAAATCTTAACTATAAAGGAAGTAAATTGAGGCAAAGCAATATCAGCCATGTTGGCATCACACAGATGAAAGGACAGATAAACACACACACACACACACACACACACACACACACACACACACACACAATGGTAACAATGGTATTCTTTTCCACAGACCAACCACAATCTCTCATAGTCCTCTCTTGCTACTCTGACTAGGTATGTTATCGACGCAATGGCCACAATGAGATGGACGAGCCTATGTTTACACAACCACTCATGTACAAGCAGATCCGCAAGCAGAAGCCTGTACTGCAGAAGTATGCAGAGCTGCTGGTATCCCAGGGTGTCGTCAACCAGCCCGAATATGAGGTATGTCCTGGCAGGCCTTTGTGCTAGGGCAAACTAGAGTAGATCATCCTAGGCCAGTCTTCCCCTTAGGACCCGAGTGGAAGCGTGGGAAGTCTTGACAGCTGTAGCGTTTCAGCATTTCAACCTCTTTGAGGATCTGGAGCACCAAGATGCTTTTTAAAGGAGTAGATCTGTTGGAGGCGGAGAAAAGTGTTCTAGAGATGAGGTAGTGGCTACCCAGTAGTTCTGTCTGGTGACACAGGCTGTTTAGGTTGAAAGATGGATGAACAAGGGTCCATTCAGCTTAGTAAGTCTCCTCTAAGATCTGTACTGAGCGTTCTGTCACAGTGGACAGTAGGAGCAGCAGTTCTAGACCCACGGGATGGTGCGAGGGCCCAGAATGGACAGCTACTGAAGGTACAGCTCTAAAGCCTAGTCTTTGACAAACACACAAAACTGAGCCAGTTCTTAGGAAAAAAATGTTCAGTCCAGGGGCTAAACAGAGTAAACAGAATCTCTAGCCACGTGATACAGGGAATGAGCAGAAATGACAGGCCTCTTTCAGATGTCAGAGGCTGTAATTCTGAGTACACACGTGGGTAGTGGGTGTGCAGAAGTGCAGAGGGACGGGAAAGCCAGGGTGCAACAGGCCGGCACAAGGCGGGTGTGCTGCACTCAGTTAGCTGTGTGTGTCCACCCCTCTTCCAGGAGGAGATCTCCAAGTACGATAAGATCTGTGAGGAAGCCTTCACCAGATCCAAAGATGAGAAGATCCTGCACATCAAGCACTGGCTGGACTCCCCATGGCCTGGTAAGCAAGGGGCCGTCACCCCAGCTAGACTCCCTGTACATTGGGTGGAGTCCTGAAGCTTCTTCCTAGACAGAGCTCTGCTCTCCTCTTCTGTACCTGCAACACATAGTGAGTGTTCATTTCAGCAAGGCCTCTGTGGTCCCCAAGGAGACCATCCAAAGCCGTATGGTACTGTGGTGAAGTTTCTAGAAAGGCAGAACTGTTACTCTGGTCTGCTCTGCAGATGTCTCTTCCAAAGTAGATGGCATGCCTCAGCATGTCTTTGTTCTCCTAGGCTTTTTCACCCTGGATGGACAGCCCAGGAGTATGTCCTGCCCCTCCACTGGCCTGGAGGAGGATGTCTTGGCCCACATTGGGAATGTCGCCAGCTCCGTACCTGTGGACAACTTTACCATCCATGGAGGTAACCAACCCTGCACTTGTGTGTGGAAACAGTGGTCTAGATCAGTACCTCTTGAAGACAGTGTCCCCAGCCATGCACTATTCAAACTCCCCTAGAGCCCACTGGGTGTATTGGTAGACTCAGCTCCCACAGCACTCACGTTCCTTCACTTGGAAAGAAGCAGAGAAGCAACTAAGAGGTCACTATTTTGCTGTCCTAACACTGGGTGACAAAGGCTCTGCCTGTCTCATTGGAGCACAGAAAGTAAGGTGTCCACATGAGCTGGACCTCCAGTACTGTGAGTGCTCTCTCTGGCTCCTTTTTATTTATGTATTTATTTATTTCTTCTTTTCTTTTTTTTCGAGACAGGGTTTCTCTGTGTAGCTTTGTGCCTTTCCTGGAACTCACTCTGTAGACCAGACTGACCTCGAACTCACAGAGATCCGCCTGCCTCTGCCTCCCGAGTGCTGGGATTAAAGGTGTGCGCCACCGCTGCCCAGCATCTCGCTCTCTTTCTCTGCAGGGCTGAGCCGGATCTTGAAGACTCGGAAGGAGCTAGTGACAAACCGGACTGTGGACTGGGCCCTGGCAGAATACATGGCATTCGGATCACTCCTGAAGGAAGGCATCCATGTTCGGCTAAGTGGCCAGGATGTGGAGCGGGGCACCTTCAGGTAACAAAAATGTTTACCCTTCAGTTTGAAACAGAAGGGAAGGGCTTTGGTATCTATACTCCAGGAGTGGGGGAAATCATTTTCAGAAAAGTCACTGCATCCTCAGTGTCGGGGCTGCCCACCCTTTCCTGTTTTGTGTGGATGCTCCGTTTATATGCTGGGAGGGCTCTACTCTGAAGCATCTGGTAGGAAGATAAGTTGTCACAGAGGGTCTACTAGAGCATCAGGGTTCAAGTGGTTGGTTCAAATATCTGTGCTCCTGCGTATTAATCTTGTCATTCTTCCTCAGCCATCGCCACCATGTGCTCCATGATCAGAATGTAGACAAAAAAACCTGCATCCCCATGAACCACCTTTGGCCCAATCAGGCCCCCTACACCGTATGCAACAGCTCGCTGTCTGAGTATGGTGTCCTGGGTAAGGCCAACCCCAGCCCCACCTTAGTCGTCTGCGTCCCCTGCCTGGTGTCCTGAACATGTCTTTCATCCTTTTCTGTCCATTATAGGCTTTGAGCTGGGCTTTGCCATGGCTAGCCCTAATGCTCTGGTTCTCTGGGAGGCCCAGTTTGGTGATTTCAACAACATGGCACAGTGCATCATTGACCAGTTCATCTGCCCAGGACAGGCCAAGTGGGTGCGGCAGAATGGCATTGTGCTCCTGCTGCCTCATGGCATGGAAGGCATGGTGAGAGCTTCCCCTTGCCCACCAAACTCAAGACCTGGGAAGGACCTGTCCAGGACCCCATCCCAAAGACAAGAGGGTTCTGTTGGTGCTTCCATTTGATGGGAAGACTAGCTAGCACTTTGAAAGGCAAGAGTGGCCCACCTGCATGTGGTCTGAATGGCCATCCCTAGACAGGCAGCAGATGGTGCTGATGCTACTCAGTCTTTTAAGCACTCAATTCCCTCATCCCTGCTGTCCTGTGCTTTGCTAGCGGGAGGGGAAGACATCAGGAGAAAGAAACAGCAAGTCCAGTAGATGTCAGCATGTGAGAACTTGCAAACTAACTTGTCTGTCTGGTTCCAGGGTCCGGAGCATTCCTCTGCCCGCCCAGAGCGGTTTCTGCAGATGTGCAATGATGACCCAGATGTCCTGCCTGTGAGTAGAGCAGACCCTGACACTCGACTGCCTGGGGCATGTAGGAAAGAATTCCATTTGGATGTCCAGAGGGGTCAGATCTCAGCTGACCCTCCCTCTGGCTTAGGAATCAGAGTGGGTAGACCAATGTGGCCCCATGCCTTCTGATCTCCCTGAAATAGGCTACTTCATTTGTTTTCTGCTGTTACTGAAAGCCTAGAAACCTCAGCCTGACCTCTTAGTGATATTGCCATTGCTATGGTTCAAATAAGACTTTAAGGCAATTTTAAAGAACTCAGAACTACTAGGAAGAGTAGACTAAATTGTAGCTAGCACCTGTGTCTCCTATATTCATACATCCACTGCCAAGGAAGGGTTAAATGGGTTCAGACTTGGGAACCTGTGGAGCCTGCTCCTTACTGTCTTTAGTGAGTCCTTGAGTCTCCAGTGAGACATCCTGAGGCCCCTCTGCCCTAAGTTACCCTTCTCCCAGGCAGAATGCTCACAACTATTACTGGCCTCTGGCCATTTCCTTCCGTGCTGCAGGACCTGCAGGAAAACAACTTTGACATCAATCAGCTATACGACTGCAACTGGATTGTTGTCAACTGTTCCACTCCTGGCAACTTCTTCCATGTACTTCGACGACAGATCCTACTGCCCTTCCGGAAGCCGGTCAGTGCTGGGTTCTCCAGAATCACCAGGGTGCTGGCCTTCCTGTGTTAACACAAAGAAGGCCTCCCTAGTGTCTTTTTCTCTAGGTTGGGTGGATGATACCTAAAGGGGAATAAGGATGAGATGTAGTCTCAGGAAGCCAGGGCCTGTTGTTATGAATGCCAGGGAACTGCACATTCTCACTCCCAGACTGAGAGTCCTGACATGCTCTTAGTACCACATGTAAGAGAGTCTAGCAAAATATAATCCTCAGTCCAGCAAGTAGAGTCATGGTATATTGAGAAATAAGACAGGTTGTCATGTAGGTATGCTGAGCACTGGGAAAATGGTGAGCCCCAGCAGGGACCAAGGAATTCCAGGAGCCCCATAAAGCAGCTTTTGAGCTGGATACTGAAGTGTGAGTAGGAGTTGTGTGGAGAAGGCAAGTGGACAAAATGACCAGAAAGAGGGTGTCTGGGATAAGGATACAGAGAGGGCCCTGCTGCCCTGGGTACTGCAAAGGATAGATACAAAGCTAAGGCTTCCAGCTTTGTGCCCCTAGTAGCCTGCAGGCCCACAAGACAGAACAGCCCTGGTGCTAGACCTTCCGCTTTAGACAGGCTAAAGGTGTCTTATCCTTAAGACTACCTGGGAGCTGCTCAGCTCACCAAGGAGAGGCACCAGGTCAGGAAGATGGCCCTGGAGAGTAAATACCTACCCAGGGGAGGTAAATAGCAGAGAAATTAATATCTTTCTTTTTCTTCCTGTATTTTGTGAGTCTCCCATTGAGATCTGGAAGACAGGCTGTCCTGGGTGTGTATCAGAGATCAAGGTTTAGATGACCTTTACCTTGTATCTTCATTCTAGAATCTTTAAAATATAGTCTACTGTGAGCATATTTTGCCTTTCAGTTAATCGTCTTCACTCCCAAATCCCTGCTGCGCCACCCTGAGGCACGAACTAGCTTTGATGAGATGCTTCCAGGTAGGTGTGGAGGACGTAGGTGTTAGCTCTGGGGGCTCTTTGCTGTTCTGTAGGGCTACAGGACTTGTATTTACCCATCTCCTGAGGCTCTTTCTGGACTTTTAGTCATGAGATACAGACCTCTGACTGCGAGTGCCCCTGGGACCGCATTAAAATAGAGCGTGGTGGCGCAAGTCTTTCATCTCAGCACTCTGGAGACAGAGGCAGGAGCATCTCTTAAGTTCAGGGCCAGCCTGCTCCACAGAGTTACACGGTCAGGCCCTGTCTAAAACAAAACAAAACAACAACAAAAAGAGATACCACTGTACGTCTAGGATCACAAATAGATGTATGTGACAACTCACCACAGCTCAGGAGGACAAGTCTCAGAGTAAACTCTTCACAGTGAGGAAAAGATGTGGGGGAGGTAGCATGCCAGCTGCACTGCTGAGACAGGAGTCTGTGACTTGAGATCTCTACCTGGAAAGTGAGAAGCAGGTGCTAATACAGCCTGTAGCCACCCAGATGCTCCTGGGGCTCATGAGGCCAAGAAGACTACTTCCTCTGAACCACCAGGCCCTGTCGTCTTCTGTACAGCAAACCTCTTGTTCGCTGTGCTCTACCTTTTGTGTGTGGTGGCATTTACATAACGTGGAATCTGCTGTCTTAACCATCTTTAAGTGTTCAGTGTCACAGAGGAACATTCTTGCTGTTGTACAGCCATCACACCATCTATTTCTAGAGCTTACGTCAGGTAAAACTGAAACCCTATACCCACTAAGTACTCCCCACACTTTCCTGCTCTTTCTCTGACAACCATGTTCTATTTTTTAACTAGAATCAAACAATAAAGCTGAGCAGCCTTCTCCAAAATGCTTAGGACCAGAGATGTTTTGGATTTGGTATTTTTCCTGGTTTTGAAATATTTGTATAGACCCAAATCTAAATGTAGAGTGCACTTAATGTGTATCTTGTACACATGTAATGAAAATCCCTATTCCCAGTGTTCCTGTGCTGTAGTTGTAACCCATCACATGGCAGATGAATAGTCTACTTGAGATGTCATGTTGGTATTCAGAGAGTTTTCAGACTTTGAATTTAAAGAATAGGAGTGCTCAGTCTATATTGGTCTTTTTATAACTGACTTATTTCAGTTAGTATAATGCCCTCAGGGTTCATCCATGCTATAGTGTAGCCATCATTTCCTGTCTTGTTAAGGTGGAGGAGTGTTCCATTCTACACACTTGATCTTACTCAAAAGACTGAGAAGTGATCTATTTTATGGATCTGCTGCATTTGTTTTATCCACCCGTGCTTGATGGGTACTTGGGGTGCTTTTCTGTTTTAGCTCTTGTAAGTAACACTGTTTTGAACATGGGTATACAAATAGTCCTTCAAGATCCTGACTTCATTCCTTTGCATATGGATTTCCAGCTTTACAGCACCATTTGTGAAGACTATTCTTCACCATGGTATGGGTGTGACCTTGACACCTGTGTTGAAAATTAATCTGGCCATGTGTGTACTTTATTCTGTGTCCTGTTCCACTGGTCTGTGTGTCTGTCTTTATGCCATTGCCACCCTATTTTTGTTTTTCGAGACAGGGTTTCTCTGTGTAGTTTTGATTGTCCTGGAACTCACTCTGTAGACCAGGCTGGCCTTGAACTCACAGAAATCCATCTGCTTCTGCCTCCCAAGTGCTGGGACTAAAGGCCCTGCCAGTGCCACACTGTTTACTGTAGCTTTTATAGTTCATTTTGAAAGTTTTCCTCTGAGCTTTGTTTTGTCTTAAATTTTTATTTGGTTATTCATTGTCCCTTGAGTTTTTTTGGTTTGGGGGGTTTGTTTTTGTTTTTGTTTTTGTTTTTGTTTTTGTTTTTTTGAGACAGGGTTTCTCTGTCTTTGGCACCTGTCCTGGAACTCGCTCTGTAGTCCAGGCTGGCCTCAAACTCACAGAGATCTGCCTGCCTCTGCCTCCCGAGTGCTGGGATTAAAGGCGTGCGTCACCACTGCCCTGCCCCTTGAGTTCTTGTATGAATTTTAGAGAGCAGTCCTCTCTTCTACAAAAGTCATCATTGGGATTTTATTTTATTTAATGTATTTGTGTTTGTGTCTGTGATGGGGAGTTTGTGTAGTATGTATAGAAGCGAGAGGACCACTTTCAGAAGTTGGTTCTTCCACTTTTATGAGGGCTCCAGGGACTGAACTCACATCAGGTTTGCATAAGTCACCCTCACTTTCCACTTCCCATTTGATCCCGGTGTGTCTCCTCTCTTCCCAGTTGTTGTGGTTAGGACTCCAGTAGCATGCTGAGTAGAAGTAGCAAGAGTGGGCCTGCTAGCTTTGTTTCTGACCTCGGAGAAACAGTTTCCAGTCTTTCACCATTGAGTATGATTTATGCCTCGCGAGTACTGGGATAAAGATGTGTGTGGCACCAGCACCCGGCCTACATATGATTTTTCCATGGACTTTTCATCTGTACACTCTGTCATTTCCCAGTTGAATGTTTAATCATGAAAACAGTCTCAAGTCTCCTCTGTTTTGTGAGCACCAGTTCCTGCAGCAGTTGTTTGGCTATGCCCTCTTGGGTGTTTTAACTTTTTTTTATTTATAAATTTATAAGGTATAAGTAGCCATCAGATGGTTGATTCTTTTTTTTTTTTTTTTTTTTTTTTTTTTGAGACAGTCTTTCTTATGTAGCGCTGGCTCTCCTGGAACTCACTATGTAGAACAGGATGGCCTTAAACTTAGAGAGATCCACTTGCCTCTGTCTCCTGGGTGCTAGGGTTAAAGATGTACATCCCCAAGCCTGTTTCTACAACCTTCTTAGTCTGAGCAAATGCACAAGTATCAGAAGCTTATGAGGTAGAAGTATCTCTAACCCTCAGAAAACATAGATCCCACGCTGTGTGACAGCCCTCAGCTCATGCACAGCAGCTGTGGAATAGGCTTGGAGAAAGAACCAGCCTAGCTGTGGAAATTTTCTTGCAGGAACCCACTTCCACCGTGTGATCCCAGAAGATGGCCCTGCAGCTCAGGACCCAAACAATGTCAAAAGACTACTCTTCTGCACTGGCAAGGTGTACTATGACCTCACCCGAGAGCGCAAAGCCAGGGGCATGACAGAGCAGGTGGCTATTACGAGGATTGAGCAGGTGAGAGCATGTGGGTATAGCAGCTAGGTGTGTGTCAGTGTCCCACCTGTGGGTGTTTGCATTATGGTGCTTTGGCATAAAATCATTTACTGAGGTTTCTAACCTTTCTTACCTGCAATAGCTGTGAGACTTTCCCTTCTGGAATTCCAGCCTCCCTTTGCTTAACCCTACCCACCCTCTGAATTCAACCCTTGATTTCAACCCTGCTCTCTCCTAGCTATCACCATTCCCCTTCGACCTCCTGCTGAAGGAGGCACAGAAGTATCCCAATGCTGAGCTGGCCTGGTGCCAGGAAGAGCACAAGAACCAAGGCTACTATGACTATGTCAAGCCAAGACTTCGGACCACCATTGACCGTGCCAAGCCTGTCTGGTAAGGCCCAAGTCCCTGATGGGGAGGCCTGCAGAACCTTCCCTCAGGTTGGTGGGCAGTTAACCTGGAAGCAAGCTAGAGAAGACCAGGCAGGGCCTGCCTCTGACTGTTGCTCCCTCTCTCTCTGTCTCTCAGGTATGCTGGCCGAGACCCAGCAGCTGCTCCAGCCACTGGCAACAAGAAAACCCACCTGACAGAGCTGCAGCGCTTCCTGGACACAGCCTTTGACCTGGACGCCTTCAAGAAATTCTCTTAGATGCTCCTGGAGTTGATCAGGCCATGGCCCCCATGTCCATGATGCTCTCTGCTTCTCAACTAAAGCATAGTGCCTCAGCACTGCCCACACTTCTGCCCTTGCTGTACCACATCCCTTCCCGTTCTCATAGGAATCAGGCTGTTCTACTCCAGTGCTCAGCTGCTCCCTAGGCCAGACACTGCGCGGCCTGTGTTGATCCTTTCCATGGAGGCCATAAGGAGCAGGGTAAAGAAAGGTCCCCTCAAGGTGTCCTAGGGAAGGCAGCTCTGGCCCTACCCATCCTTACTATGTAATCCTCTGGGGTTGGAACAGAAATCCTGTGGTTTCCCAGGGTCCTAGTAGTCAGTCCTTGGCACCCAGCAAGCCACAGCTTCAAGACCAGGGGTAGCTTTGTCTTGCTAGGGCCGAACTGAGAAGTCATGGAGTAACTGTAGCCAGCAGGCTCTTGCTGTTGGGTGAGTGGAGAATGGAACAGAGCAGTTAAGAAGGCCTTAGCAACAAAGTTAGGTTCAGTTCTGCCACCCTTCTGGGGTTTTGGACTGTGTGTGGGAATTTGCCCTGGCTACCATGCCTGGAGTGATTGGCTCTGAGGAGAGCCCAGAAGCTCCCTTGGTTTCCAGCCCCAGACACTGGCTGCCTCTTGGTCCTGCTGACTCTTCCCTCCTCCCTAATCCCCCAGCCACTTAATTTTCTTTCTGTTCCCTTGAACACATGGAAGCAGTTGATAAATCCTTTCCTTCACTGTGCCAAGGCAGGTCAAAACAGGAGATGAGTGATTAAGGGCAAGGTGACCCAAGGAGCCAGCTGTCCTTCCTCCCTCTTTTGACCTTGAAAGGGACAGATCTGATTTATTTATTTTCGTTAAAAAAAAAAGAAATGATAAAAAGGACAACCAACTTTGCATTGCATCGGCTTGACCCATAAACTAAGTTATCATGGCCAGCCTGTCTATTGTCATCTGTGTGTTCCACCTCCTCACTAGCCGGCCCTTCCTACCTGCTTGGGAACAGTCTTCCCATTGGGAAGGCGATGCCAGCTGCCGCTTGCCTACTGGATGTGTGCCCACAGCCCTCTACACCCACTCATGGGCGGCAGCAGTCATTGTAAGTGAGGGATACAAACTGGTTAGCTGCTCTGCCTGGGCGGTACCTTGCACTCTGGACTGAGCTTTTATATCTGAGTCAGCATTCCTGGTGAGCTCATCTTAATGACTGTCTTTCAGCCTGCAAATTTAAAGCCTTGGCAGCTCATCCAACCTGGATATGAGACCTTACACCAACAAAGGTCCTCACCCTGCTTTCTAGGCAGCACCAGCCCAAGTCTGGGCCTTTGGTACCTTCAGCATGTCCTTTCTCCTGCCACCCCTGTGGAGCTTGGGTTGAGGCACTTCTAATAAGTACATCAGTGCCCAGGAGAATGTCCTGGGATGGGAACAATGGCCCTTACTCTCAGAGGTGTGAAGGACAGAACACCGGGGGTTGGGGATTTAGCTCAGTGGTAGAGCGCTTGCCTAGCAAGCACAAGGCCCTGGGTTTGGTCCTCAGCTCTGGAGGAAAAAAAAAAAAAGGACAGAACACTGTTTTCATCTGGCTGTGGTCAGCACCTGTTTGTTTTTTTTAGAATCAAATTGGCTTTTATTATTCACACACTTCATAGGAAAGGGGATTTAGTAAACAGGGCAGAGCTGTATGAAAAACAACTGGGTTGGTCCACACTACTCTGTTTACACACAGGAACAGCACTGTCCTCCCAGCCCTGGGCACTCTCAGAGCAGCCTACTCTCAGACAGCAGGAGGTGCACTTGCAGTCTTTGCGGCTGCAGGAGCTGCTGGGGTAGCGGGAGCAGTTGGGATCCATTCTGAGATCTGCTGAAGCTGGAGAAGCAGAGCAAGCGATGAGGTAGTCAGGCTGCTGGAAGTTGTGGTCGGTCAGCGCATGCTTGTACTTGCCCAGTTTCCCCAGAGGTGGGTAGCTTAGAGCTGTGTGGAAGCTGCCTTGGGCCTGCGCCATGCCAGAGGGTGTGTGCCGTGATTCACTGCTGACCTCTTCCTGCCATCTAGCTGGTGGTGAGACCTGGGCCATCTCCCCTCAGCCTAAACACCGAAGTTTAGAAAGGATAGCCCATAGGACTGAAAGGACGGCAAGGGGCAAGATGAGTGAGCAAAGCCCAGGAAGGAGGTCGGAGGTGCTTTCTGCAGCAGCTCAGTGTGGTACCCACACTCAGATGCTAATGATGGCATGCCTGGCTGTGATGAAGCTGCTGAAAGTAGGCAGGGGTCCTAGCAAGTCGACTGTGGGGGGCCCAGTGGCTCTGGGTACCCTGCAAGGAGAAGTGGCTTCATAAAAACTCTTGAAGGGGGCTGGAGAGATGGCTCGGTGGTTAAGAGCACTGGCTGCTCTTCCAGAGGTCCTGAGTTCAATAAAAACAACTGAAGGACCAGGAAGAAGCCAGGTGGGGCCAGAGTACCACTGTGGACCCAGCAGAAACAGTGAGTGAGCAGAGATGAATGGCCGAGGCTGCTTAGTCCTAACTTTGTTGGTATAGTAAACTTCCAGTCAGAGCACTTTTCAATTAGAATTGGGCTAATCACAGAGAAATGTTCTTATTTAGAATTCCGGGTCCTCCAAACAGTATTTCCAGGCAGAGATTCTTTACTAGGTGGCTGCAAGGTCACTGTACCCAAGCCTCTCCTCACACTTCCTTCTACAGCCCTGCCCTAGCCTACCATCCCAGCTTGCCATGGAGCCCTATTAATCCTCCAAGTTTCCAGGTTTATTCAGGTCCCCAGCTAGCAGGTGCCTTTTTGCTGGAGTGGAGGGGCTTATCAGCCCTGTCTCTTGCTAACCCCTCCCTACCCAGAGCTAGCCCCAGCTAGGCCAGCATTGTCTTGGAGACCCTTGGCTTAGACAGCCTGAAAAGTGACCCTTCCCACGCCAAACCTCTGGCCTGGTCACCTAGGAAACCAGCCCTGGTGAGAAGCAGCCCAGGTTGTCACATCAGTCCATTTGTGTTTATGCCTGCCCTCCTGCCTTATTTCCCTAGGGCCAGCTCACCTGCTCAGTCCTTAAGGTTAGCCTTAAGGATAGGATTTAGGTGTGCCACATGCCTTGAATCTCAGCACTTGAGAGGCAAAGGCAGGTGGGTGGCTGGGAGTTTGAGGCCAGCCTGGTCTGCATAATGAGTTCCAAGACAGCCAAAGCTACATAGTGAGACCCTCTCTCAAAAAGGAAAGGCTGTAGCATTGAAGAGAGTTCTGCTTAGTTCTAGAGTTAGCAATGCCCAGAGCTGGAAAGCAAATGGCAATTTCCTGACCCATCTTGTACGCCTAAAGGCCCTACAGATCCAAGGGAGTAGACGCTACCGTACCTGGAGATGTTTGGGGTCAAGGGAGGTACTTGACAGGGCTTACAGATCAGGTGAGAACTTAGGGAGGAAGACAGGTATCAGGTCATCATACCACAAACTGGAATCAAGAGCATGCCACAGGAAGTGGCAGAGGCAGATGGAAATGGCAGAGGCCATGGACTGTGAATCTGAGTAAGGATGTTCTTTGGACCCTATGAGTCATTGGGAAAGGGGTCCTGTCTCAAGGACATGGGAAAGGGAAAAATGAGGGAAAATTGGTCCTTATACCCCCACAGCAGACACAGACCAGTTAGTCCCCTGTGTCCCTAACCCCTCCACACACACACACACATATATACCTTGCTGGTCTCACTAGGACTGTATGGACCACGGTGTTATTCCAAAGTAGTCTTCAGATTCAGCCTAGACCCTGTGTTCCCTGTAGCAAGCCGATGGCTTCATCGAGGCAGCTGGATCTACTCTGAGTTTGAGGCCAGCCTGGTCTCAAACTCTCATAGGGAGTTCTAGGACAACCAGGGCTACATAACAGAGACCCTGTCTCAAAACTGTCATCCCCCCACCCCCAGGAAACGCAGTGGCCTGTATCCCCAGCAATGAATGGATCCTGTAGAGAGTCCTCCTTATCTCCCAGTGGGGCTCTAGCACCCTACAGATGTGAAAAGAATGGCCTAGCACCCCTTTTTAGGCCATCCACCTGCACCTTCGGCACACAGGCTACAATGACCAACGTGTGACGGGTTTTCTCAGACCTCTGTGATGAATGAAGATAGTTTGTGAAACAGAACTGTGTGACGATAGACAGCATGCTTGGACCTGGTATCCACAAGCTTCCCTGGGCTCCTTTTAGGGTGCACACCATAGTCTGGATCACAGAGAACAGTCCTACCTGTTGTGAAGGAAATTCCTCTAGTGCCTCATCCCGGAGGTAGTTGATGAGCATTGCTCACCACCAGGTGCTATGCACAGAAATGCGTATAAGAGATGGGAAAAAGGAAGGCCGGTGTGCCATAGAGCCAAAACAGCTGCTTTAGGGGCTCAAGGTACCACAAATGTGTTGATTTCTTTTTTTATTATTATTTTTGTTGTTGTTCGGTTTTTGGTTTTTTTTGTTTTGTTTTGTTTTGTTTTTTGAGAGTTTCTCTGTGTAGTTCTGGCTGTCCTGGACCTCTCTGTAGACCAGGCTGGCCTCGAACTCACAGAGCTCTGCCTGCCTCTGCCTCCCGAGTGCTGGGATTAAAGCCTGTACCACCACCTTCCAGCTGTGTTGATTCCATAATGAACCCTCTCCTTAACCCCTCACCCGAGGGTGCCGGTCACCTCCGCTTTCTCACAGGGACTTCTAAGAACCTTACGGGAGGACTCGCTCTTAATTTTTTCTTTTTTCTTTTCAGTTTCATTTATATGCACCTTCCAGAGTGCCTGCTCTTACCTCCCATCTCCATATCGAAGTGTGAACCTAATTAGTCTCATCACTAAAAACCAGGAGTTAGATATTGGGGTAATAACCTGAAAGATCAGAGGAGCAGCCAACAGTGACTGCAGCCATCCTCCAACCAAAAGGGCTGAGATTCTGTCTCTGCCCCCCCCTTACTACTTCCTCTCTCTGCTTCCCAAGTGCTGGGACTAAAGGTGTGAGCCACCACTGCCTGGCCTCTATGATTAACTAGTGGCTAACTCCGCCCTCTGATCTCCAGGCAAGCTTTATTTGTCAGAACACAAAATATCACATACCCATTTTGTTTTGTGGCCCACCATAATTAACCAGAGCCGTCTCTGTGGTCATAGGTTTGGAGCGATCCATTGGAGCCCGGTAGGTTCAGCAGGGAGTGCACAAAAAAGACAGTGAGTCCTTCTCCCAGGGTTTCTCAATAACCAGCAGTTAAAGGTGAAGGGTAGGGTCCTTGGAGGCCTAGGGTAGGGCTGGTCTTGTGTGGGCCAGGTAACTATGGTTGATTACAATGGTTGTGTCAAGTACAAGGAAAGGAATTCTGTAGTCCTTCACCCTGTCTTCCAGCAGTTACATACTTCCCGCCCTCTCCTGGAATGTTCCTGCACCTTCAAGATAGTGGTATAAGTGACTTTGTTGAGGGCTGGGCCCACATCTATTGTTTATTTTCTACATCCTGGGCAGCTATACATCTGCCTCCATTGTTCACTCACCATTGTTCAATGCAAGAAGAGGCTTCTCCGATTAAAGCTGGGCACCTCTTTTGACTATGGGTAGAAACAGGTATTTAGAAAGCAACTTGCGGGGCTGGAGAGAGAGCTCCGTGGTTGAGAGCACTGACTGCTCTTCCAGAGGACCCAGGTTCAATTCCCAGCACCCGAATGGCAGCTCACACTGTCTGTAATTCCAGTTCCAGGGGATCTGACACCCTCACACAGACACACATTCAGGCAAAACACCAATGTACATAAAATAAAAAATTTTAAAAAATAAAAGAGTCCTTTCCTTCAGTCACACTACATTGTTAACACAAACCACAGTGGCACATGCCTATAATCCCAAGCCCAGCCCTCAGGAAGCAGAGGCAGGAGAATAGCCTAAATGCTACCAGTTGGAGACCACAGGTCTACATAGTAAGTTCCAAGCTAGCCATGGATACAAAGCAGGATCCTACCTCTAAATAAATAAATAATAAATAATGTGGCTAGAATAGGAAAAAAATAAAGTTAAAAAAAAAAAAAAAGAAAAAGAAATAGGCCAGGCGATGGTGGCCTTTAATCCCAGCACTCACAAGGCAGAGGCAGGCCGATCTCTGTGAGTTAAAGGCCAGCCTAGTCAGAACAGCCAGGACTGTTACACAGAGAAACCCTGTCTTGAAAAACCACACACACACACACACACACACACACACACACACACACACA
>CABHPP010128654.1:59-12817 GCA_902168425.1 Peromyscus attwateri | reverse complement strand
CACAGAGATCCGCCTGGCTCTGCCTCCCGAGTGCTGGGATTAAAGGCGTGCGCCACCAACGCCCGGCCATGGAGGAGTCTTGAATCCATTCAGAAGGGAGTTGTCCCCACCCAGGCATAGACAGGAGTGGGGACACTGTTGCACAGGTGGGCGTATCTTGCTTTCCAAACGGTTTCTTTCCACTCCTTTTGTCCTGATGAATCCCTCCTCCATCCACAGCTCCTCAGCACCCCTGCGGGAACTTCCCCTGTGGTGCTCCCCCTCCCTCGGCTTTTTACCTGTGTTCCTCTATCCCCTCCTTAGGGAACCCCCTGCCTGGTTTCCTGGCTTGCACAGGTACGCCATGTTAGACTATGTTAGTACGCCACACTAAAGAGTCACAGGAGAGAGAACATGCAGTTTGTCCTTTGGGACCTGGGTTACCTTAGAATAATTTTCCCAGTTCCATGTATTTCCAAGTCATTTCTTTTTTTTTTTTTTTAAGATTTATTTACTTATTATATATACAGTATTCTGTCTGCATGTATACCTGCAGCAGACCAGAAGAGGGCGCCAGATCTCATTACAGATGGTTGTGAGCCACCATGTGGGTGCTGGGAATTGTACTCAGGACCTTTGGAAGAACAGCCAGTGCTCTTAACCACTGAGCCATCTCTCAGCCCTCCAAGTCATTTCTATGTGAAAGGACAACTGGAATACAGACTGGTTATTCCCACCCAGACATTCTGGCAGCATTTAAAAAGTGAGATGGCCACTTCAGGGGAAACAACTGGGAGTATTCATCACAAAGATTCAAGCTACCACCAAGATCACAATGGTTTCTGTGAAGATTTTACATGATACTATATAACTTTTGACATGGCTGTGTAAACCCATATGCACATGTGTGTGGGGAACCTATAAAAGCAGGTTCCACCTATTCTTTCTCTCTCTTCCTGCACAGTCATTCCATAGGCCTGTGCACATTTTTCCTATTCCCTTCCCTTAATAAACTCTTAGAGTGGGTTTTGTTGTATCTCGTGGCTTCTCTCTTATGGTAAACAGCACTGTTTAATAAATAACATTGTGCTGTGACTTGGATAGGTGGATCTCTGAGTTTGAAGCCAATCTGGTCTCACAGTGAGTTCCAGGACAGTCAGGACCGTGTAGAAAGACCCTGTCTCAAATAAATTAAAAAAAAAAATACAAAATGAAGAAAGAAAAAGAAAATGATTTGAATTCCTTGTTGTTAACACAAGTTTTATAGTATTTAGTTAAATAAAAAGACATATTTGACTTTTTTGCTTTTTGTTTTTGTCTTATTTTACTTTTTTTTTTTTTTTTTTTTTTTTTTTTTTGGCTTTTTGAGACAGGGTTTCTACGTGTAGTTTTGGTGCCTGTCCTGGATCTCGCTCTATAGACCAGGCTGGCCTTGAACTCACAGAGATCCGCCTGGCTCTGCCTCCTGAGTGCTGGGATTACAGGCATGCGCCACTGCTGCCCGTCCTTTGTTTTGTTTATTTATTTATTTGTTTGTTTGTTTGTTTTTAAAGATTTATTTATGTATGTATACAGTGTCCGGCCTGCAGGCCAGAAGAGGGCACCAGATCTCATTACAGATGGTTGTGAGCTACCATGTGGTTGCTGGAAATTGTACTCAGGACCTTTGGAAGAACAGCCAGTGCTCTTAACCTCTGAGCCATCTCTACAGCCCCCTTAGTTTTATTTTTAAGACAGTTTCTCCATGTAGCCGTGGCTGTCCTGGAACTCACTTTGTAGATCAGGCTGACCTCGAACTCACAGAAATCTGCCTGCCTCTGCCTCCAGAGTGCTGGGATTAAAGGTGTGCCAACATGCTTGGCTAAGATTTTTCTTTTTTAACTTTGAGACATAGTTTCCCAGACTGGTCTTAAGTGTGTCTCAATGTCCTACGTAGCTAGGATTCCAAGAGTGTTGGTCCCTTTTCTCATCACTGCCAGTCACCAAAGCAACTTAAAGAAGGCAGGACTTATTTTGGCTCAGAGTCTGAGGATATCATGGGGGAAGCCACAGTGGCAGGAATATGAACAGGTAGTTACCTTGTGTGTCTGCAGCCAGGAAACATGAGGAAGGGCTCTAGCAGGTCTGAGCATGGCAAACATGGCTCGGGCAGGCCTTGCCCTTCCCCCATCCCCTCTGCATTCCTAAAGCTAGTCCCAAGGTCTATTCCCTCATTTGGTACCTCCTCCTCCTGAAGCTGACCACCAAGGTCCAGTATCAGTATTGAAGTCCAGCCGTCAGAAGCCCCCTTTGACTACCCTAATTAACAAATCCAATCAAAATTAACCAGCTCATCCCTACGGGGGGGGGGGGGGGGGGTTCCCTTCTTCCCTTGATAAACTGCCATTTGCCTACAGGCCGCATCTGTTTCCTCTCTATCCAGAGGCGGTCAGTTCTTTGTCCCTCTGGAGCAAAGATTCATCTCCTTGTCCCCTTCCCCTTCTCCCTAGTCCTCTGTCTCCTGTCTTTGTCTCTTACTCTCTGCCCTTTGTCCCTCTGGGGCAAATAAATCTCATTTGCGCTGAGAACTTGGTCTCGGTGTGTCCTGGACCCACTCTGGTTCTTTCACAGAAATGAATGTTGGTGCTCAGCTTATGTTTCCTTCTTCTACTGTTGCTTTTTTTTTTTTTTTTTTTCTGGTTGGTTGGTTTGGTTTGGTTTGGTTTGGTTTTTTGTTTTGTTTTGTTTTTCAAAACAAGGTCTTTCTACAAAGTCCTGGTTGCTCTGAAACTCACTATGTAGACCAGGCTGGCCTCAAACCCAGAGATCTGTCTGCCTCTGCCTCTGCCTCTGCCTCTGCCTCTGCCTCCCAAATGCTGGGATTAAAGGTTTGAGCTGTCACCGTCTAGGTACCTTTTCTTCTTTAAAGATTACTTTATTTTGTTTATTTTTATTTATTATTTATTTTGGTGGGGGGTTGTTTTGGGGTGTGTGTGTGTGTGTGTGTGTCTGTGTGTGTGTGTGTGTGTGTGTGTGTGTGTGTGTGTAAGCCTGCAGTTGATGTGGTGACTCATTCTCAATAGCTCTTCCACCTTGATGTAATTCTACCTCACTCACTGAGGCGGGATCTCTCAGTTAAAACCAGAGCTCACCAAGATGGCTAGTCTTCCTAGCCACCTTGCTCAGGGGATCACTTGGCTCTGCCTTCTGAGGCCAGAATTACAGATGGGACTCCAAGCCCACCAGCCATTTACATGGTATAAGTGAGGGCACGCTGTAGCTACCAAACAAGACCATTCCATGGGTAGAAAGAAAAGTGTAGTGGGCATCAAACTGCTCAGGCTACCTCCTGGCAGGGTCAAGAGGACACAGAGAGAAGAAAAATGACAGAAAACCAAGAGGATTTCATACGACAGTCAGTAGGCTGGGGGCCTTTGAGCTGGTACAGGCTGTTGGGGAACTAGATGCCTTTGCCCCGAGTAGTTGACCTTTGGGGGTGGATTAAGAGATGTTCCTGGTAAATAGAAACTGCCTTTAGGCTTCTGTTTACCCAGTAATCCTTCTGTTTACCTGGCCAAAGTAGGACATTGTCTCCAGCACTGCCATGTTGGGGTGTTTGGGACTTAACACGTAGGTTCTGGGATCGGAACTCCTGGTAAGCTCTTTAACACTGAACCATCTCCCCAGCCCACTTATAGGGTGGTCTTCCTACCTGAATTAACTCAACCTAGAAACCCCCCTATACAGACATACCCCAAGGTTGTCTCCTAGGAAGTGATTCTAGACCTTGTTAAGCTGACACTCAATATTAATTGTCACAACAGGCCTGCACCACTGGGTCTGTGTGTGTAACGTATTCCCTCAAGTCCTTTGCACATGCGCGTGCAATGCCCTTCCGTCATTTTCACCAGGCCATCACCCTCTTTATGCCCTCTCTTACCTCCTGCTAGTGTCCAGCTCCCACCAAGTAGGCTCCTCTCTAGTTTTAAATTTTTTTTCCGATTAATTGATCAATGATAGGTGATTGATCAATCATTGATTCATCAGATAGTGACGTCATCAGTCCAGCGGACTGATCGGGATCCGAACCAGCCACCTCACACACCACAGCACGGTCGCCTAGCCTCAGAGCCACCTCTCAGGTGTCACTTAAATTTTTTTTATTATTAGAGTGTGTGTGTGTGTGTGTGTGTGTGTGTGTGCGTGCACGCGTGCGCACAGCACACATGGAAGTCAAAGGGCAGCTTTGTGGAATCAGTCCCAAGGATCAAGGCTCAAGTAGTCAGGCTTGCACTGTTGGGCAGCAAGCCCTTCACCTGCTGACCTGTGTCACTGGCCCAGTGCCCTCCCACATTTGTGGGGTTTTGTTTGTTTGTTTGTTTTGCTTTGTTTTTTAATCTAGATTCATCTTGGATAATTGTATAAGAAGTGAAGTTTAATCAGAGTTCTTTTTTGGCCTCATGTCTCTGTCAGTTCCAGCACCATTTGACAAAAAGACCAAGGTTTCTTCATTGAATTTGTTTCTTGTTTTGTTTTGTTCCTGAGGCTGAAACCTTATACTTGTTAAGAAAGTATCCACTCAGCTGGGCAGTCTTGAAAAAACACACAAAAAAAAGTACCCCAAAATCTCAACCCTTGAATTTATTTTGTATGTTTGTAAAAAAAAAAAAAAGGCTGGAGAGATGGCTCAGTGGTTAAGAGCACCGACTGCTCTTCCAGAGGACCTGAGTTCAATTCCCAGCAACCACATGGTGGCTCACAACCACTTGTAATGAGATCTGGTGCTCTCTTCTGGCCTGCAGGGACACATGCAGGCAGAGTACTGTATACATAATAAAGAAATAAATCTTTAAAAAAAAAAAAAAGTGAATTATGGGCCAACCTGAGCTGCAAACTCCCACCTCCAGAAAACAAATCCGCTGGGTGTTATTAGCATCTATGTCTAGGTTTGCTATTCTGTTCACTGACCTCTATCCTCTCCACCAATACTGCACTGCATCGAGTCTATCTATACTAGTGCCGTGGTTTCTCTATGGACCATTTGCCCCAAAAGGCTCCTGTATTGAAAGCTTGGTCGCTGGTACCAGCAGTGTTCAGAGATGGGGCTTGGGGGAAGTGACTGGATCATAGGGCCCTGTCCTCAGGAACGGACGGATCCACAGAGAGATTCAAAGTGTGACTAGGCTATTGAAGGTGAAGAACCGGAAGTATGAGAGTTGTTCCTGGTCCCAGGTCCTATCCGATTCCGTTTCCTGGTTGCCATGCTGTTCTCCCCACAGGCGCACAGCAATGGACCCAGCCAAGCATGAACTGAACCCGTGAGCCAGAACCAATCGTCCCGTGAAGCTGTTTTCTCTAGTACTTGGTCACAGTGCCAAAGGGTCTAATATGAGTCATAGTGTGATAAATTCTGAGACCAGGAAGACTGATCTTGTATCCCTTTCAAAAGGTGTGCTATTTGACAGCAATGATATCTTACTGCACACTGACTAGCTAAACCCCAAATACTGACATCATCAGATGAGGACAGGGGTGTGGAGCAACAGGAGTGCTCATCTACTGCTTATGGGAATGCAGGATGGCACATGTACTTCAGAAAACAGAATGGCAGTTTCTTATCTAACTTGAGGGGTCCCTACAGGAGAAATGAACTGCAAAGAGAAGAGAATGAAAACTCAATTCAGCCCGACTTAGTCTGCCAGGCTGGATCAAACTTTACAGAGTCTGATGCGGGGCAGTTTGTTGCCAGCATTTTTAAACAGTTGAATTTGGGGGAAAGTTTCCAGGTAACAATCATTCCAATTCCAGGTGCACAGTAAAGTTTAATGCATGACTACATAGAAACTCCTTTGCAAAATACATGTAACCACGAAGAGGGTTCTCTAACTAAAGGGCCTAGAATCTGGTGTGGTTTCTGACCGAGACACCACAGAGGTCAGCAGACCATAAAATACATGTGACATCTTCCCTAAGGATGAGCTCTATTAACTGGGAGCTAAAGATAAAGTTCTAGGGAGAGAGAGTCTGGACAAACATTTTGGTGGATTTGGGTGAGGTTTGTCTCTATAGCAAAAGGTGGGTGAGTTGTGCTTCTATGGATAGCAAAAGGGTCACAGAGTCATCAACAATATTCACTCCCAGCCTTCTGGGTAGAAAACGGGTTATTTTCTCCTTTGAGGAGAGGCCTGTGTGTATAACATTCCTGGTTCCCCTAGTGATCTGTGGGCACAGGAACCTCTGTGCTTCCAACAGAAACTAAAATTTTCTTACAATGTAATCCATTACTGTAGGAATTCACCCAACTGAGCAGAAGACATGTCCACACAAAAACCTGGCTATAAAGCTTGTGGCAGTTTTGTTCATACTTGCAAAAACTTTCAGGGAAAGATAACCTTCAGTAGGTGAATGGATAAACTATACAGTAGAATAGTCCACAGTGATTAAATCAAATAAAAGAAATAAGCTATTGAACCATAAACTGAGATAGAGAAATCTTAAATGTATATTGACAAGTGAAAAAGACAATCCGAAAAGGACCCAGAATGCATGACTCCAACTCTTGGACCTTCTAAAAATAGCAAAAAGTCTGAAGATTGTATAAATAATGATTACCAGAGGTCAGACAGGAAGGGATGAACACGGGGCCACAAGTATTTAAGTAGAATAAAACTACACAATAATAATATAATGGTGGATGAAAAAATTACACACTTTCCAAAATGTGTAGAGCTAACACATATGAACTCTAATGTGCACTATGACCTTGAATTAATATTGTACCAGTACTGTTGTCCGGCAAGTGACAACAATCTCCTATCACTCTAATATGGAGGAAGGAGTGTGCAGAGGAGGTGGTTAGTGGAAATTGATACTACTTATCACTCCTTGTGTTTGTGCACACGCATGTGTGCATGCCATAGCACGTGTGGAGGTCAAAGGACAAATTTTAGGACTCAGTTCTCTCCTTCCTTCATCTTGGTCCCATGGATAAAACTCGGGTCACAGGCTTGGCAGAAAGCACTTTTCCCATGGAGTCATCTGGCCTGTCCACTTGTGCTGTCTTGTTTTGTTTTTCTTGTTTTAATAGATTAACTTATTTTTGTTTGTCTCTTTGTTATTTTGAGACAAAGTCTTTCTACATAGTTCTGACTGTCCTGGAACTCACTATATAGATCAGGCTGGCCTCAGATTCGCAGGGATCCACCTGCCACTATCTTCCTAGTGCTGGGGTTAAAGCGTACACCACCACACCTGACCATTTTATTATTTTTAATTATGTGTGTGCATACGTGTCTGTGTGGATTTGTGCATACAGATTGCACATGCCTACAGAAACCAGAAGCTTCTGATCTGGAGCTGGAGTTACAGGCGGTTGTATGCTATCTGATATTTGCACTAGGAACTGAACCTGAGTCCTCCGGAAGAAAAGTATGAGCTCACTGCTGAGCCATTTCCAGCCTCTCAGAGCTATTTTTTAAGACAGTCTCCTATGGTCCAGGCCAGCCCCAAACTTTATATGTAGCTGAGGATGACCTTGAACTCCTGAACTTCCTGCCTCTGTTACTCATGTGCTAGGATTGTAAATATGGGCCACAACATCTGTCTAGACCTTCCAGTTGTATGTTGAGGCTATTTTAAAATCTGAGTCAAGATTGTTCCTAGCTGAGCTGGGGATATAGCTCGGTGACAGAGCACTTGTTTAACATCTGGGAGGGTCTAGGTTCAGTCCCCAAGACTGTAAACAAAACAACAAACGAAAAAGAGTGTTCATAATTGCTTTGAAGTATTTTAAATTTTTTATTGATATGTGTATGTATGTGTGTGCCACATGAGTGCTGGTGTCTGCAGAGACAGGAAGAGGGCGTCAGATGTCTTAGAGCTGAAGTGACAGGCAATTGTAAGCCACCCAATATGGGGGCTGGTGGGAACCCAACTCAGCTCCCCTGGAGAGGCAGCAAGCATTCTTAACTGCTGAGCCATCTCACCAGCCTGTTCAAGCCTGTTTTAGAGCGGCTGTTCTAAAATCTTTTCAGATAGTTCTAAAATCTCTGTCACATCGGTGTTGGTATCTATTCATTGTCTTCACAAATTTGATTTGAGATCTTCCTGAGTCTTGGTATGATAAATGATCTTTAGTTGAAAACTAAACATTTAGAGGCAGAGGCAGGTGGATCTCTGAGTTCCAGACCAGCCTGGTCTACAGAGAATTCAGGGCTACATAATGATTTCCAGGACAACCAGGGCTATGTAGTGAGACCCTGTCTCAAAAAAAAAAAGAAAGACAGGAAGGAAGGGAAAAAGGAAAGTAAATATCTTGTGTTTCATGGGCCTCTGAGGTTAGAGAGATCTCTGGGTGGTTAGGCGACTGGCCACTCTTGCAGAGGACCAAGGTTCCATTCCCAGCACCCACATGGTAGCCTTCAGCCATCTAACTCCAGCTCAGCTCCGAGGGATCTAGTGCCCCCTTCTGACCTCTCTGGCCACAACATACACGTGGTGCACAGACATGCATGCAGACACTTATACACATAAATAAGTCTAAAAAGCAAAAGAGGACTAGAGCTTGTTAACCCTTGGATTTCAAACTGGCTCTAGTTCAGCAGCATGTGGAGGTTGTGTTCCTGAGCACTGCCAGGCTAATTCCTGCTGGGCCTTTGGAGACACCAGCAGGGCTGGGGCTCCTTGTGCTGCTGGGTCGAGCAGGAGTGGTTGCTGCTCCAGGCCCATCACCTCCCTAACTGGGCCTGAACCTCCAGGTCTCCATGGACATTGAGGGGTGTGTGTGTGTGTGTGTGTGTGTGTGTGTGTGTGTGTGTGTGCTTGCTTGCGCGCCTCAGGGCCAGTCACTGTCCTCACTTTCCAAGCCTCCTCTGAAACCACACCAGCAGAGGCAAGCTCTGCCACATGGAGGCTGGCAGGGCCAAGAGTCAAGGTTCCACAGCCCTTTCTGGGTTATTTGACTGGGATGGTGCAAGTCTTGTTTAATTGCCAATATTTCTATCTTTTCTAAGCTGCCATTTCTGGGTCCTCTGACTGAGAGAACATGCTATCTATCTACACCTGTTATATTCCAGATTGCCGACTTTTCTAGCACCTATCTTGGGCTAGCTGAGGGAGAAAGGAAATATGAGGTATATCCTTGGATTCTGGGGTTTCTACTCAGTATTCCTTGATCCCTCCATTTTTCAGAGTCTTCTTACGTTTTTTCCAACATAACATTTTTATTGGTTACTTGGGAATTTCATACAATGCATCCGATCTCTTCCCATTCCTCTCAGGGCCACCCTCCCAACCTTGCATCCTCCTCCAAAAAAGAAAAAATACACCAAGTCCAGTTTGTGTTGCCCATATACTCACTGGAGCATGGTCAAACTCCCAGCGGCCAGCCTCTTAAAGAAAACCAAGTCCTTTCCCACCCCATCCCACCCCTGCTGGAAGCCATCAACTTCGAAGAGCTACACTTCAGTATCTTTATCACAAGTTTTAAGGACTCGCTTCAATAGCTTCCTGTCTGGACTGTTTTCTTTTTTTTTGGGGGGGGGTGATTGTCATAGAAGCCTTCAATGTCTCTCATTCTCAATTATGAGTCTGCATTCATCAATACCACTGCAAAAGAAGTTTCCTTGCCCATAACAGCCAATGGCAGCATGGATGATGGACATCAACACGGCCTCCAGCAGCAGCATAACCAGGGATACACATGGCGTCTGGTGGCAGTGCGGACCACAGAGATCAGCACCGGCTCCTGCCTGCAGCAAGGACTGTGGACACCAACACGGCCTCCACTTCGTCTAGGCTTAATTCAGAAAATGAACCATTCTTCATCTAGAATATCTTGTTGTTGCTCAAAGCCCGGGTGATGTGCAGTTGGGAAGAGCCCTTGTGAGCTCCAGGTTGCTACACACCACCCTGCCCCGTCCCCAATTCAGCAAAGACACTACTTTGTCCACAGCAGCCTCGCTCCCATACCTGTCAACGCAGCAGTGTAACCTGTTACACTGTCTCACTCCACCACGCATGCGCTGCACGTTCCACCAACTTTCCCACCTCTCCATCACACATTCATCCACCAAAGCGGCATTGCAATTTTGCCCAAACAACTTTTACGTGCAAATACTTACTGCAATGAATCATTGGTCTCGTTCAAGGTTTCTGGTTTCTGAAGCACCATAAATACTGGACTCAGACTCATCTGATATCTGGGATATCCTGTTGCTGCCCCAGAGTCAGGGTGATCTTGCAGCTGGGCCACGCGACTCGGGGAAGGAGCTACATGAGGTGCGGGCCACTGCACACCTCCCTGCCCGCGGTACCAGCTGTCCCTCAGACTCACCTGGTACGACCAGCCCATCGTGCTGGAAGCCTGCAGGCAGAACTACAACCCCTTAGCTCTCCTCCCCCAGCCGGGTGAGCAGCTAGAGCTGCAGCCCTGGCCGCTCTAAGGTGCAGGTCAGACTGTTGGCCCAAGCCTCCAGGTTGCCTATTTGGCAACAACATGCTCCTTTGTCCCCTGTGGCTGCGCTTCCATAACCTGTCACTGCCACCGCTTCTCTCCACCTTGTGCGCGCTTCTGCTCCACCGTCTTTTTTCCTTGATTTCAGGAGACCACTTTTTAAAAGCATCTTCCCCATAAGCCTGCAGTTTCTGTTTGTTTCAGTTGTTCAGGAGATTTTGGGTGCTCTGCAGACTCACCCTCCGCTGACTCCTCTCCCCTCGAGGCTTCCGTTGGTCTCTCAGGCTCCTCAGAGCAGCTGCACAGTCCTAAGGATGCCTGCAGGTACAGCCAACTTAAAACTTTATATATATATGTATCTTAAATTTTATTGACTTATTTATTTTGGTTTTTCGAGACAGGGTTTCTCTGTGTAGCCCTGGAAGTCAGTTTGTAGACCAGGCTGAACTCACAGATATCTGGTGTGGTGTCATGCGGGTCCCTGGAAAGAAATCCAGAGGCACCTTAAGGATGAAATCTTTACCTTTCCAGCTGCAGGGGGATCAGTCTCTCCGGACTGACTCACTCCTCCTAGCTCCGCCCCCCCAACTGTACTGGCTGTCCTGGATCTCACTCTGTAGACCAGGCTGGCCTTGAACTCACAGAGATCCACCTGGCTCTGCCTCCCGAGTGCTGGGATTAAAGGCATATGACACCACTGCTTGGCTAAATAAATAAATATCTTTAAAAAAAAAAAAAAGATAATGTGTACAGATGAGCTGAGATGTAGTAGACCGGAGGGCTCAAGATGTAGTAGGACAGGGGCTATATGAAGTCAGAGGCCAGCAAGTCAGCCACCCATGTGACATATGAGTACAGACAACAGCTGGCCACCATGGAGACACTGGAGGCCTCAAGCTTCACCTGACTGTGAAGATAAGGTTCTGAGAAGGGCTCCTTTGGTATGGGTGTGTAGTTCGAGGAAAAGGCAGACACAAAAGAGTCTCTTTGCCTCCCCACCATCAAAGAAAGAAGCCAGTCCCTTCCTCTCACTTTTTTGGTAGAGTGTGGTGGCGCACGCCTTTAATCCCAGCACTTGAGAAGAAGAGGCAGGCAGATCTCTGTGAGTTCCAGGCCAACCAGGGCTACAGAGGGAGTTCCAGGCCAACCAGGGTTACATAATGAGACTTTATCTCAAAAACAATTTTTTACACTGTATTATATTGTGTGTTGAGCTCTCCCCACAAGCCTTTCCTGACCTTCCTGTCTTCAATCCTATTTGTTCCTCTAACCGATTTCATTTCTGTGTCTTTTCATGTACACTATATATGTGTATATGAGGTTTTTTGTTGTTTTTTTTGTTTTGTTTTGTTTTGTTTTTTGAGACAGGGTTTCTCTGTAGTTTTGGAGCCTGTCCTGGATCTCACTCTGTAGACCAGGCTGGCCTCGAACTCACAGAGATCCGCCTGCTTCAGCCTCTCGAGGGCTAGGGTTAATGGCGCGTGCCACCACCGCCCATCTTAAAATTTTGTTTTTAACGTTTTGTTTTTGTTGTTTCGAGACCAGGATTTCTCTGTGTAGCTTTAGAGCCTGTCCTGGGACTCATGTATATGATTTTATGTGACATTATGAAAATGTGGGAACTGCAATGTCTGACACCTTTAATGTTTGTCTCCCTAAACTGGCTTAACCCTTTTAACATAAATCTCCAGTTGCATCTATTTTTCTACCAATAATATGACTTCATTCTTCCTTTCTTTCTAAATATTTATTTATTTTATGTGTATGGATGTTTTCCCTGCATCTATATATGTGCTCCATATATGTGCCTAATGCAGTGGTTCTCAATCTGTGGGCTGTGACCCTTTGGGGGGTCAAACGACCCTCTCATAAGTGTTGCCTAAGACCATCAGAAAATGTAGATATTTATATTATGATTCATAACAGTAGCAAAATTACAGTTATGAAGTAGCAACAAAAATAATTGTATGGTTGGGGGTCAGCACAACATGAGGAAGTGTATGAAAGGGTCACAGCGTTAGGAAGGCTGAGAACCACAGGCCTAGAGCCAGTGTCAGAAGAGGGCAGTGGACTCCCTGGAAGTAGAGTCACAGACAATTGTGAGCCACCATGTGGGTGCTGGGAACTGAAGCCGGGTCCTCTGGAAGAGCAGTAGTGCTCCTAACTGCTGAGCCATCTCTCCAGCCCCCAACCTCATTCTTCCTTACAGCTGGAGACCTGTGTGTGTGAGAGACAGACAGACAGACAGACAGACAGACAGACACACACACACACACACACACACACACATACACACACACAGAGAGAGAGAGAGAGAGAGAGAGAGAGAGAGAGAGAGAGAGAGAGA
>CABHPP010128653.1:20517-37167 GCA_902168425.1 Peromyscus attwateri | reverse complement strand
CATGGACTTATATAATCAGCGTTTCCTGTCCAGTCCTCTGACTTTTGAATGGCCTTGTGAGGTCACATTTTAATTGTAAGATACATGCTTAAGTTATGCACTGCTATTTGGAAATGGCAGTCTCTTGAGGAGGGAGAGCAAGGACTGGAGATGTGGCCCAGTGGCAGAATGTGTGTCTGTCACGTCCAAAGGCCGAAGTCCAATTGCAGGCCTCAACAAAAAAAATAAAAAACAAATTAAAAAAGTGAAAATACCAGTTTTTCAAATTCCATTTTGACAGTGTTTGCATTTTTGTGTGACACTTGAGACCTTAGAAAATGTAAGTGTCCCAGTTTTCTTTCCCCCAAGAAGCCCTAACTTTGTGATAGAGGGTTGGAGTTAGGGTAGACTGTGGGCAAGAGTTTGTGGAGGGTCGTGGTCCAGGTCAGGCTTACAATAGAACAGTCTGGGGCATGAATCCCAGCCCTGCCTCTTTCTGGAGACCTAGGGAGGTGAATCTTGGTGGACTACGGTGTCCTCAACAGAGAAGTGAGTGTAATAGCTACTGGCTGACTTTGGGGGTGTGGGAGAAGCTGAAGGGTGATTCCAGAAGCTAGTGGACTACATGGAGTGGTGGGTCAGTTCCTGCAGCAAGTGCGTGTCAAGCCCTTCAGCAGCTGCCGTACGGGGAGAGACGTGGACGCGAAGCTGAGCTTGCCCACCTGGGACTTTGTCTAGAAGGGGTGGTGAGGGAAATGGCTGACAAGAGATCGCCATCCAGAAGTGGATCCACGGAGGTCGCCGGCGGCAAGCTGGGCTGCAGTCACCGGGGTGCACTCTGTAAGCCGGCCCCGCTTACCGTGTCTCGATGTCTGTTTCTCATTAGGGGACAGTCATCCTCGAAGGCACGCCGGCTCCCCAAGATTTACACCAGGACGGGAGACAAAGGTAGGGTGAGGACCGGTGAGGAACGCGAGGAGACACAGCGCAGGCGTCGTCGTTTTAAAGTTCTTCTGGCCTCGTTCTAGCCCGTGGGCAGATCTGAAGATACGTCACACATGTGAAGTGACATGAAAAAGGCACACACTATTATTAAGTGTTCAAAACACGTAAAAAAAAAAAAAAAAAAAAAAAGCTGGGAATAGTGCACACTTGTCATCCCAGCGCTTGGGAGGCTGAGGCAGGAGAGTCACGAGTTCAAGACCAGCTGGGGGTGACATATCAAGCTCCAGGCCAGCCTAGGCTACATAATGAAACCCTGTCTGAACTCAAGGAAAGGCAAGTTGGGGGACTGGAAGTGTAGCTCAGTGATCGTAGTGCTTGGCTAGAATTCTGGAGGCCCTAGCTTCAACCCCAGAACTGCAAAACGAGATAAATAAACAAAAACAGTATGGCACAACCTCAGAACCCTGAGTCGGGGGGTGGGAGAGATGGCTCAGTGCTTAAGAGCCTGTACGACTCCTCCAGAAGGCTCAAATTTGATTCCCAGCACCCACATTGGGTAGCTCACACCTTCCTATAACTTCAGCTCTAGAAGGATCCATTGCCTCTGACCTCTGTGGGCACCTGCACTCATGTGCACCCGCACACACAATTAAAATAAATTTAAAAACTTTTTGAAAGAACTTTTAGTCCATTTGGATTAGAAATGTGTAATGGTAAGGCGTGGTGGCACTCGCGAGGCAGAGGCAGAGGCCGGAGGATCACTGTAAGTTTAAGGCCAGCCTGGGCTACATAGTGAGACCTTGTCTCTAACGGAAAGAAAAAAAATTATGTGTGTATAGTATATATGTGTATGTATGTGTGTGTGTACGTTGGTATGCCTGGGCTAATAGCAAGTTCTAGGCCAGCCTGGGCTACATGGTGAGACCCTGTCTCTAAAGAACAGAAAAAAAAAATGTGTGTGTGTATGTGGGGGGGAGTTTAAGTATCTCTTTGGATTTTGGGTTTGTTTTTTTTAAATTATAATTTATTTATTTTTTAGTGTGTCTGTGTGATGTGTGCTCGTGTGCCTGTATCACAGTGCAGTTGAGGTCAGAGAACAACTTTCAGAGGTTGGTTCTTTCTTCCCACCTTGTGGTTCCCGGGGATTAAACTCGGGTCATCAGGCCTGACAGCAAGCCCCTCTACCAGCTGAGCCGTCTCACCAGCCCTGAAATAGTTTATCTTTGACTGGTAGACAGGAGAGAGACTGTGGGAGAGAGAGACACACAAAAGTTCACATACTTTCTTCTACTATTGTTTTCATAACAAATAATTTATTGCTTAAGTATTTTAATAAATACCAGGTGTAATATGACAGAAATAGACCACTGTGGTACCATTTTCTGTAACGTAGGACCAAGCAGATCATTAGCAGCTGTGCTTAGGGAATATCCTTCATACCAAAGTATACAAATGCATAGGATGTGCTTAATACCACTGAGCTATAGGTAAACAAAAAGCCAGAATCGGAAATGTTTTGTCACACGTATGTTACCGTAAAGATAGAAAAGAAACCATGCGTAGGGGTGACAGATGGTGGTGTCGGTGCTTCCCACCAGAAAGGTCCAGGGACAACCTCCAGCCCGTCACAGATGAGCCTTGGCTCACTAAGGCCCAGCAGTGGAATTCCGCAGTAGCTGCTGGACAGGACTTTTCATAAGGCAAAGCTTATGCTGGCACAGGGGCGGAGCCAAGGAAGGGGTGGAGCCAAGGAAGTGGAGCTTTGTTATGGATCTTATGTGGTTGGGAAGCAGGGCTACTTCTGTAATTGAAGGGACTTAATGATTTTTCTTAGAAGGTGGGAGAGACAGGGAGGTGCTAGGATTGTGACAGACAAAGATGTACCGGCCATTCTCATTAGCGAGGAGAGCTGATGCCTGGTCGTCTTTATGTGACTTTTGCTCAGGCACGGTTCTTTTGATTTGTTGAGGTTGGTTTATCACAGCTACGAGATGGATCTCTGGTGCTCTGTGGAGTCATTTGTGCTTAACAACAATGCAGTGGACTATCTGAGTGGCTAGCCAGGCAGGAGCTGTGACCTAGGCTGAGGTCCAGACATGGTGGACAGAGAGAGGGTGATACCCAGGTGCTTTACTTCTTAAACAGGAGGCTTCGTTTGTGGCCCCTAGTCTAAACTGAAAGCATGCCAGGGAAGCAGAGGGGACACCTTTGGTGGCAGTGGCCTAAAGGACACTTCCTGCACATGGTGCATAGACACATATGCAAATAAACACCTATATGCATGAAATAAATAAACATTTAAAGTGTACCAGGAAAAAAATCTGGTTTTCACAAGATTCATTTTTTTGGCCAGGTGGTGGTGGCACTCGCCTTTAATCCCAACACTCGGGAGACAGAGGCAGAGGCAGGTGGATCTCTGTGAGTTCAAGGCCAGCCTGGTCTACAGAATGAGTTCCAGGACAGCCAGGGCTACACAGAGAAACCCTGTCTTGAGAAAACAAAAACAAACAAACAAAAAGTCTACATGTGTGTATATGTACCATGTACATGCCTGCTGCCTGAAAAGGCCCAAAGAAGGCATCAGATCCTAGAACTAGAGTTACAGATGGTTGTGAGCCACATGAGTGCTGGGAACCGAATCTGGGTCCTCTGCAAGAGCAGCAAGTGCCCTTAACCACTGAGCCATCCCTCCAGCTCCTGCCCCTCCCCCCAGACAACCCCCAAATCTTAATGTGCTAAATATCTTCACCAGGGTTTTCCAGCACCTTCACGGGAGAACGGAGACCTAAAGATGACCAAGTATTTGAGGCTGTGGGAACCACAGATGAATTAAGTTCGGCTATTGGGTAAGAGGGGCAGGAATGGGCCTTGATGTGAAGTCAGCCTGGGGCATCTGTGACAGTCACCACTGTGACGTTCTCCCGAGGGCTGGAGGGTCTGTGTGAGCTGTTAGCCCAGGCTGGTCAGCTCCATGGGGCTGCAGGCTATAGGCCTGTCCCTCTGTCACCACAGGGAGCGACCTTCTCCCCATCCCTGGCTCTGTCACTCTGAGCACACATGAGCCATCAGGAGACAGGCAGTACCTCGGATGTGGCCTCCTCGTGAATGTGGATTTTAAAGTGTGCCAAAGGTTAAAAGGCTTACTCGGTGATTACCGTCCGCTCCCAACCCCGGTTCTTACCCCACTGAAGGATTATTTCCCACCCTCACTTCAAGACATTGCATGCTCGCTGTACCTCTGCCAAGTATGGCCTTCGTGGAACCCAGGCTGATGAGACACCTGTCTGCGGTGGTACAGGTCCTGGTGAGGCTCATGCTAGCTCCAGAAGCTTCCTGTGTGACCTCTCCTTCCCGTTGCACTGGTCAGAACCAGTCACATCTGAACACTGTGGGGTGAAAAAGGCCAAATGCATGAGGATGACCGTGTGGGTGGCTGTGCCCAGCCACACTGAGGGTGTGAACGCTGACAGCCTGAGTGCTGCTCCTCAAGACCCTGCCTGGCCCTGTGGTCCTAGATGTGTAGGAATCAGGAAGACCTGTGTTCAAATCCTATATCCCCGCTTGCTAGCTATGAGATTTCAGATCAAACCAGACACCCTTGTTCTGAACCTCAGTTTACTGTTCTGTGAAATAGTCATGGCAGTACTTTCCCTCTGTTCTTATGAATTACTTCAATAAATCTGCATCTACCCCAGGACTGTACTTAACACAAGCACTAGTACTGTTTACACTTATCATTATCATCGATCATTGCCCCGGTAACTTCTAGGCTCATGGCTGCCGGGTGCCTGGAGTGTATGGACAGTGATGACAAGGATGTGTCCCAGCCAGCACAGCCTTTCCTTGTCACTCAGGGAGACAGACGTTAGCATTGGACCGCTGTGTGCATGTGGGCATGTGTTCCTGTGCGTGCACGCTCTGTTGTGATTGGAAGATGGTTGTTTGCTGTCCGCCCTGCTGGTCCTTTACCTGTCCTCTTGGCCTCTCTGCCTGGGCACTCGACCAGAGGACCTGCCAGTCGTACCCTCAATGTCCTGGTCTTCTGGCTTCCACAAGGGTCCAGCGATGGGAGGCAGCCGTGGACGCTGGGAGAGAGGAAGTGTGTGGGGGACAGCCTGGGAACATGGACAAACTGCCCACTGAGCATGGCCCTGGCAGAGCTTCCCCTGCTGTGCGGATCCTGCCGGTGGCCCTCTGAGTTCAGCGTGCACCGGTGTCCCCTCCCTTGCCTCCCCTTCTGCTCTTGCCGCTGTTTCCCATCAGCCATCCGTTCCTGTATCTGTGCTCGCATCTCCGAGAATTGTCCCTTTGAGATTCTGTCCACCAGGAATCTTTCCACTGCGCCGCCATCTGTTCCCTGCCAGGCCTCGAGGGTGCAAGAGGGGTGTGTAGTGTTTACGACTATGTCTGGGGAGTTGTTTCCTCCTCTATCCTACTTTACCAAGGAACTCCTATTCATCCTTCAAAGCCCCACCTCCTTCCTCTTCACCATGTCAAGGACAGGTCCCCTCATTCTTAACTTTGGCGCTGTGGTGCACAGCACATGTCTCTGTCTTCTGCTGGACAGACCCCAGGTCACCCGCTCCCTACTGTATCAACAGGGCCAGCTTGAGCAAGGGCAGAAAGGAGCAGCCGGCTGGGAATAAGGAATATAATGAAAGCACTTTAGGAGGCCAATACCCCTGTCCCCGTGGTGTTCTCTTTGCCAACAAGAAAGACTCTGCCATGGCCGCCATCGCCGTCGTCAGTCATGTTATCTTCCGGCCCCACAGCATTCTGTTAGGGGCTAATTTTCCCTTCTCCTCCTAGGTTTGCCATGGAGTTGATCACAGAAAAAGGCCACACATTTGCCGAAGAGCTTCAGAAAGTAAGTAACATCGTTGTAGCCCCCATTGGGGCTTTTTGTCCCTGTGGCCTGGGGTGTCGCTGGCTTCAACCTCTGCCCGCTGCCTCTTTGCGTCACAGTAATTAATTACTCCTGAGAGCCGCTCTGTCCTCATTTCTGAAATCAGGACACATAATCCTCCGTGAGGTGAGGGGTGGTGTGTAAAGGGTGGCTCTGCTTTCCAGGGAGTGCTCAGCAGTTTTGAAGGATATCTGTGCTTGTCACATCCTGGCGGGGGAAACTGCTGGTGTCAATCTCCTGCATGGCACAGGATGGCCTCTTGGCAAAGAACAACCCGGTGCCAGTAACCACGCCCGTGCTGAAGAGCCGCACTTGGGAGCCAGCTGGAGGTCTCAGCCAGGCGGAGCTGCGCCTGTTAGTGTTGCTGCTGAGTTCCCACAGGGACCTGCCAGCTGGAGCAGCAGCGCGTTGCTCTAGACCGCCTGTGGGGTGCTGCGGTCTTCCAAGATCACTGTAGTCTGCTTGGGGCCTACATGGCTCCCAGGAGCAGACAGGAGTCCTTCCTGAGTCTTCTGTCCCGCTGACCACTGCCCTCCACATCCTGTCCTTCACCGTGTAGGTGGCACTGGCACATTCGGTCTCTTGGTCCAGAGCTGCCAGTGTAGAGAGAGAAGGCCGCCTGGTGCAGGTGTGTGGGTGCCTCTTGGCCAGTACTTAGCAAACCCCTGGCTCCCCAAACTCCTCTCAGGAGGCCTCATGGTGCTTAGTTGGGACAGTTTGCCTTTGGATGTGAATTCAGGTCCGTTAGCTCCTCATGGCTGTGTGCACGCTCAGTGGCACTCTGCACATGCAGCAGTGCAGTGCAATTGCACACTTCTACCCAGCCTGCCACAAGTGCCCTTTCTTCTCTCCTCTTGCTCCCCAGATCCAGTGCACGCTGCAGGACGTCGGCTCTGCCCTGGCCACTCCGCGTTCCTCAGCCAGGGAGGCTCACCTAAGTAATTCCCAGCCAACCCTGCTCAGGGGGTTCTGGGGCCCTGGGGTGGGGGCTGCCCTGGAGTGTAGCCCACTGGGAGTCTAGGTCCCAGGACTCCCTGGCAGGGCAGACAACGTGTTCTCTGCCTTGAGAAAGAAGTTAGCCTCAAGGCTGATGGGAACTGTTGCCAAGATGCCCACGCAGAAGGGGTGTGGCGTCTCCCGGGTGGACTAGTGGCTGCTTACAGGAGTGGCCTTCCTGTCGCTTGACTCCAGAACACACGGCCTTTGAGGAAGGGACCATCACGGAGCTGGAGCAGTGGATTGACAAGTACTCCAGCCAGCTACCCCCGCTCACGGCTTTCATTCTGCCCGTAAGTATTGGGGGGCTCAACCCGGCGTGGCCAGGGTGGGTGTAGTGACAGAAACACATGGGCTTGCCATTAGTCCTGACTTTGGCTTTTACCACAATGAAGCTGCCCCCAGCCCCCCAGCCCCTGCTGACTTGAGGGCAGCCCCCAGGGTGTGTCTGGTAGTGCTCTGGGAGGCAGAAGACTGCCCAGCGTGGAGCAACGCTGGCCAATGCTCACTTTCTCTTTCAGTCTGGAGGCAAGAGCAGTTCGGCCCTGCACTTCTGCCGGGCCGTGTGCCGCCGAGCTGAGCGACGGTAAGGGTCCCAGAGGCGATGCAGGAGCCTCATCATTACCTGTGCCACCCGACCCTTCTCTAGGTGTCTTCACGTCGTGTCCTGAGTCCCGTCTCGCAGAGGGGCTGTGATAGGTGACCGCATACTGCTCAAAGGCCAAGCAGAGTTTTCCTTCGTGAGATTCACAAGAAGCCAGTGGTGCATTCCAGGCTTTCTGGGATGGGGCGGGGGATAGTAACATGAAAGGACCCTGCTAGAAGTGGGCAGAAAGGACCGTAGGGGCCCTGTGGTTAGGGAGGACCCAGCTAGAAGCTGTCCACAGTCTAGCCATCTACTGCCCTTGCCTCATCTCCAAACTCAGAGTGTTCACAGTCAAGGGGTTCCTTACAGTGCCCCAGGAGTCAGGAGCAGCTTAGATTCTGTGGCTGGGGTCACCCTCCACAGCCCCCCACATCACAAGAGTTTTGTCCTTTACAGAAGGCTCTTAGACCCAGAGATTCCCAGATGTATCCTGGGTAACAAAAAAAGCTGGGCCTCAAAAGAAAAGGAGTCATGTGTACAAAGTCACTCCTGGCAGTGGGCTGCACAGGGCAGCACGAGACTGAGCTGGTGGTGCATCCTCAGGGCGGCAGACAGGCCCCAGCCCCAGCAGTGCCTGCCAGGATGCTCTCGGTGGATGGGTACCTAGGTGAAGAAACCATGCTGAGTGGGGTGCCTACAGGCCCGCCTAGGCTGAGACTTCTGGGCCACTGGCCAAGTATATCGTCTTGGATAGGGCCCAACCCCCAAGGCGGCCTCGGGAGAGCACCAGCAGGGGTCGGGGTGGGGTGTAACCACACCATGGTGTCCAACAGACACACTGTGCCAAGTGTGTGCACACAGGCTGGCGTTTAGAATTACAACTTAGGCTGGGCGGTGGTGGCGCACGCCTTTAATCCCAGCACTCCAGAGGCAGAGCCAGGCAGAGCTCTGTGAGTTCAAGGCCAGCCTGGTCTAGTTCCAGGACAGCCAGGACTACACAGAGAAACACTGTCTCGAAGAAAAAAACAAACAAACAAACAAAAAAAACTAATTACAACTTAGACCCAGTAGCTCTTTGGGGATTAAGGGCCAGATAAACCCCTCTTTGAAGTCTAGAGGCTGACAGCCCTGCCCACACCGGAGCCCAGACCACGCTTGCTGGCACAAAGGCAGCAGGCTGGGCTGTTGGCCAGCCTACCCTCAACTTACCTGCTCTGCCTCCTCCTTCACTGGCCAGGCCATGTCGTTTGTGTCCAAGGTCGGGGGGTCCGCTGAGGCGGTGGTGCGTTTTTGTATCTGGTTTGCAGTTGTTGGGATTAGTTTGGGTGGTGAGGTCACGTGGTGGTATGTGTCCCAGGCTCCCTCGTGTTGAGCTGGCTGTGTAGCTGACTGTGTCCTCTCCTTACAGTGTGGTGCCTCTTGTCCAGACGGGAGAAACGGATGCGAATGTGGCGAAGTTCTTAAACAGGTGCTTGAGTGGAGGATGGTGGGTCGTCTCTGGTCCACCAGGCACGTCGGTGGGCCACAGCAAAGAGCACCCAGGGCTAAGCCCGCACGCCCCCTCCCTCCCTCCCCCCCTTCCTCAGCATGTATGTTTAGGAGTGTGCTGTTTGCAGGGCAGCCCTGCCCCGCTCTGTGAGGTAAGGCTCTGGTTAGGAAATGCCTGTAAGGGCCAGCAGGAGCAAACCCAAATGAAAGGAGCAAGGTGGTCTCAGGGTTTGTTCATGGAGCTGATGCCCAGGGCCTTGATGGTGTCCATCGGGAAGCCTGTCCAGCCAGCGTCTCTTCCTGAGACGTCCCAGGTGGCCCACAGTCATGCCAAGCTCAGGCCCCAGTGCCGTGAGCCAGGCTAATCCAGCAGTACCCTGCCCTGTGGTCAGCCTCTGCCACAGCTGTACCTCTGGTTTCTACTGCAGCCTGGGAGCCAGCGGAGGGCTTAGGGAGAGGAGAGCACTGCACCCCAGGAGATGCCTAGTTCTGTAGAAAGTGACCTCATAACGCCTGGCTATGAGATGTCCCGTGTTACCCCTCCCAGGATGTAGATGGGCTTGGATCCCCACAGGCTTCCTTACTCCTGTAGGATGTCACCTAGACCGAGTGAGAGACGGCTCCTTTTTAACTCAGGAGCAGCAACCCTGAGAAGACCCTCTGGACCTGTAGTGTTGTGCAGGGCTGGGCAGGTCATCCCCTCCCTGCAGGTTCCTGGAATCATCAAGAAAGCAGCATATCGCTGCCCTAGGAACACAAGGCTCAGAAGGGCAGTGCCAGGGCAGGCTCGTCCTCTCCATAGCCAGCAGTGGCCCAGGAGTTAGAGTAGTGAGTGCACCAGATGGAAGGGAAGGTCTGTGGAGCTGGGCTCAGGGTAGGAGGGGAGCAGGAGGGCGTGGAGGAGCGAGTGACAAAAGCTTGCTGTGAGCCTCCAGGAGGTGAGGCAGAGCCCCATGTGGACCTCAAGTAGCCTTGCGGCTCAGGGTGGGCAATAGCCTGTGCCCACAGGAGCACTCCAGGAGTGCTCCAGCCCAGCCATGCAGTATGACAAGAGGGTGTACTACCCGCTCTTCCACATGGTGCTCCTGGGGTGCAAGATTCACCCTTCCTTCTCGCAGACAAGCTAGGCGTGAGCCGGCTAGCATCGATCTCTCACGTCCTTCCTGTTGCTTCTTCCTGCCCCCCAGACTCAGTGACTACCTCTTCACCGTGGCCAGATACGCAGCCATGAAGGAGGGCAGCCAAGAAAAGATATACAAGAAGCGTGATGTGTGAGGCACAAGGAAATGGTGAGGGACCTTCACAGGCCCCTCGCGAGGCCACGGTAAACTAGAACAGTCATGTTGACAGACTGGAAGCAGGCCCGAGGTACAGACTGTCACCTCACACCCCTGCCTTCCCCCCGGAACCTCTGAGACTCCTGCTGCCTTCCCCAGGCTGTGGTCAAGCACATGGGACTGAGTTCCATACTGCAGGACGGAAAGGTAGACTGAAGGCTACGAAGAGGAGGGGCCACTCGGCATTGGGAGTGAACGTGGGGAGGGTTTGAACCTTGCACTCGGGCTGTGTGTGTGTGTGTGTGTGTGTGTGTGTGTGAGAGAGAGAGAGAGACAGAGAGAGACAGAGAGAGACAGAGAGATGCTTCTTTGGGAGTGAATGTAGGGAAGGTTTGAACCTTGCACTCGGGGTGTGTGTGTGTGTGTGTGAAAGACAGATGCTTCATTGAGAGTGAATGTAGGGAAGGTTTGAACCTTGCACTCAGGGTGTGTGTGTGTACGTGTGTACGTGTGTGTGTGTGTGTGTGTGTGTGTAAGACAGAAAGATGCTGCTTCCAACTCATCAGGCTGTTCAAGGATTTGGAATGTACCAGAGGCCCCTGGAAATGTAATTGTGATTTACCTGTGCCGACGGGGCTTTAAATGTCACATTTATAGAGGGGAAGGCAGGCAGGCTTGAGGAGTTTAGTCACCTCTGAGCCGCCCATCACTGCCACCGGGTAGGGGATGACAGCTGCAGGTCCGCAGGGGTGCACGTGGAGAATCCTCTCCAGCAGGGCAGGAGGTGGGCAGCGCTCCCCACCGCGGCAGTGGTGGAGATGAGGTCTTCAGGCCAACACTCAGCCCTCTGATGTCGCCCTTGACTGGTTTATGCTCCTGCGGTCCACACCACGGCTGTGTTTTATTCCACCTGTCACTGCTGCTGCTTCTCACTGTGAAATGACATCACAGTGGCAGCTGTGTCCTTGGGAAGAGGGATATTTATGAAAGGCTGGAGGCAGAGAACCTAAGACTCCCACGCCTCGTGGTGGGTAGTGACTGAGGAAGCGCAGGTCTGGGACACCTGAGGACTCGACTCAGGGAGCTCTTCACTGCACCTGTTAGGTGCACCGTCCATGCCAGGTGTGGGCGGACTGGCCCCTCTATGGCTTCCCTGTTGCTCAGTCAGCAAGCATTTGGTTTCAGCTGCGTCCCCTCCCCACCTTCCTGCTGACGTTTCAGCCGGGCAGCTACGTGTATATCTTCTGAATCCTTTAAAGGGTAGATGCCCAGGAGGAGGAGTACCCCCAGGAGGCAGCCCTGTCCAGTGCCACTGCAGCCACCATAGTGAGGCACCGATTGGATACGGAGTTGGTGCTGTGTCCAAGACCAGAAACAGGAGCACAAGCTCACGGTGCTTCAGCATCATGCTGTTCCGGGCCTGGCCGGGGAAGCCATGTTCCGAGAGCTTGCAGCAGCCCCTCCACCCTGCCCACAGCCACAGGTCCTCCTAAAAAAGACAGGATGAACTCAAGGAAATAGCAACCTACACCAAGCCTATGCCCTGACTGCTTTCAACACCCACCCCCACACCCCCCCCCACACCCCCCACCCACCCCCACACACACACACACCCCCGCGCGCGCGCCAGGGTTTGGGGTGGCTCTCACAGGGTAGATCGCAGCGTTCAGGCTCCAGGCATTTTAGCCTTGTGCACACCACCCACAATCCTCACGGGGCAATTCCCGCTGCACGCTAACACAGCTGCAGAACTGTTTCTTTAAATTGTACCCATTTATCATTGATATCTCTCTCTCTCCCTCTTTGCATAATTCAACCCTTGAAAATATTGCGGGAAGGCTCCCTATCTTTTTTTAATTTTTGTAAATAGCAGTTTTATTGAGATACAGTCCCACCTCCCCTAAAATTCTTTTTAAAATGGACAGTTCAGTGGGTTTTAGGATATTGCCCAGTATCTGCCACCCAATAACTCACACCCAGGAAGATGCCCCGTAGTTCAGGACAGGCTCATCAGAACGGTATTTACCATCGTAACCAGAGGGGAGTCCTCAGCTGTGGTGCCTGCCAGTGCTACAGAAGGGCCCCAGCCACGTGTTCACACTGGACCTCTAGCATTGATTGGGAGCGGGAGTTCACACTTCTGCAGGAAAGGAAACTGAGGCCCAGAACTGGCCTAGGCTGTGGTCTCATGACCCCCCACCCCCAAGCTTACCAGCCCCCGACAGTCATTTTAATCACAGCCTGGGCTGTGGCAAGCAATGTCAGGCACTAATAGATCTGCTGTCGCATTTCTCAGCCGAGTTTCCCTTAACTGATGTTTCATGGCTATTGTTAATGTGCATTTTTCACTGAGTAATTTCCAGAGCCTGAACTTGTAGCACATCCCAATGATGAACGTCCCCAGTTCCGAGTCCCCTGTCAACTACAATGTCACCCTTACCTCCTCCCCAGCACCTCCTGACAGCCCATCCAGTTTTATGAGCCCTCCATCCCAGTGATCATGGCTGAACCTTTAAGAATCCAGACGCATTTCAAGTTTAATTGAATAAAATTCTTTGTATAATAAATTCCGCATGAATGCTACATAAATCAATGCCTGGAAGGATTTGTGGCTCATCTCTCTCTCTCCAGACGGGGTTCGGGGATCCTGCTGGCAGTGCTGTGCCCAAGCTGGTCCTGTCTTGATCACCGAGAGGAATGAATTTGCCTTTGGGGGTCCTTGTAGAGGGTGTGGCTTTTGCTGTCAGGACCTAGAGCTGATCTCTGAGTCCCTCCTGGAAGATGGAGCTTTGTCCAGGCAGGGCAGAGGACGAGCAGACTAGGGGTCTGGGAGCTCTGGGGAGGGTCTCATGGTCATTTATGGAATCAGAACTCCTAAAGCCATCATTTGTCACCTTTGGAATCCCGGGGGAAGCTGCGCACATGCTCTCCTTAGTGTGGTGACGTGTTCTTCCGGGGTTGGTCACCACGTTTGCATGCCTCCTGGAAGTCCATGTGACCCCAAGGTAAGACTGCCATGCAAGCTGGGCACTATGGCATATGCCTGCTGTCAAGGCTGAGGCAGGTGGATTGTCTGAACAACCTCGAGTTTAAGACCAGCCTAGGCAACATAGCAAGACCCTGTCTGAAAAAAACAAGCAAAAATAACAACACCCTCTTCAAGAGCTAAGTGCAGATCCATGGGACAACTCCCTCCAGCAGCCACTTAGGGGTTCATGTAGCCCCAACCTTGAAGGGGAGAAGGAATGCCTGCAACTAGAGAGAGGCTTCTGGAAGACCTGGGTATCTGCAGGACCTGGAAGGTCTGAATGATTGGCAGGCACATAGCTCTATGCTGGCCTCCTCGACCCTGAGAACAGACCTGTCGCTTCCTGGCTTCTGCACTTGGGACACGTTGGTCATCTTCATACTTGCCTCTCACTGGTAAAATGATGACAGTCTTCACGCTCTGTGGTCACTGGGAGAGCGTACTTAGGGCGTGTTTAACAAGGCCCTGGCAAATGCCAGCTGCTGTTACTTGAATTCAAATTCCAGCTTTGCCACAACTTAGCTGTGTCACCTTGAACAATTCATTTAGAGACTGTAGCCCAGGCTGGCCTGGAACTCGTGATCTACCTGAGGGCCCCTTCCTCCTCTAGAGTGCTGAGATAAGTGGGGTGTACCACTGTGTCTGGCGCTCTTCATCATTGTAACAATAACAGCACCTTCCTGAGGTTCGAGGCGGACTCCACGGGCCTGGTCAGTGTAGCTGTCATGGCTGAGCAGCTTTGTCCTCTTCAAAGCCATTCTGAGCTCCAGGTGTGGAGCCGGGCTTCGAGACAAGCTTTTGCCATGGAGCCAACTGACCTCAAATCTAAGATCCTCCTGCCTTCATTTCCCGAGTTCTGTGATTCCAGGTAGGTGTTGCCACACTCAGGCCATACACAGAGCTTTGCAAACCCTCACAGCGTGGGATGCTGAGATGTCTCGGCAGGCCAGGGCACCTGCCACAGAGCGGATGTCCTGAGTTTGACACCTGGAGCCCACATGGGAGGAGAGGACAGGCTCCTACAAGTTGTGCTCGGACTTCCATCCATGCGTAATACATGTGTGCGCATAAACATACACACAGTCAAACTAGATAAATGTCAATAAAACCTTCACACCCTAACCCTGAAAGCACCTTGCCTACAGCAGCCCCAGCAAGCTGCTGTTAAACATCCTTGTGTCACAAACACAGAAGCTGGGGTGCTGGGAAATGGCACTGTGGCTGGCTTCTCCCAGTCAGAGGCCACTCTGGGACTTGAGCTTGGCTCTTCCTCTAGCCTGCTTACCTCTGCACAGGGGCCACACTACACCGGTCTTTGCTGTGGTGGCAGCAGAGCCTGTTGGGTTCCCCAGGGTGGCCTCCTTGGGAAGTTAGCTACTAGGGTATGGCTGGTAACTAAGTGGGGTAGGCTGCTTCTCTAGGAGAGGAGGAAAGAATTGAAAAGCTCCCAGAGGACCCCGGTTGTCCCAGCCAGAGGTAGCCATTCCAAGGAAAATGAGAAATGGGTGCCAGTTGAGAGTGTCACCAAGGCCCCCGGAGAACCAACCAAATAGATGGTATAAAACCAACCTGATAACTCCAGACCCTCGGTGCAAGGTGACCTCTCCATCTACAAGCGCCTTAGAAGCAACTCCCCGTGGCTGATCTCAGGTCACAGGCCCTCTGGTTCTCCCCACTGGCCATCTGTAATGCCCACATCCCCCCCAGCTAGTAGGTGCCTTTATTTATGATCACCTTGGAAGGGTCGAGCAGACATATGTTGCTAAAGGGGCGTTTATTCTTGTTTATAAAATTTATGGCTTCACCTCAATTACACACTGTCAAAACGGGAAGGATCGGCCCCAAAGCCTCTTGCCGCCTGACTGCTTCAGACGTGCGTACATCTGTTAACTCCATGGGAGCTGTACAGGGAAATCAGGTCCGCTATAACTCAAGCTCGCTGTCCTGCCACGAGGTGTGAGCTGCAGGCCTTGGGCAGACACATCCAGGCATGCATGTGGGCAGGGAGGCAGCGAGCGGCTGTGGTGGCCATGCCAGGTGGCCAGATGCACGGACTGGCCACGGCCTCTGTCAAGGTGCTTTAAGCTGGGGAAGATGTGAGAGAGAACTTTATCTCCATGGCCTCTGGGACTCAGCTGCAGTGCCCCAGCGGCTGGAGAGGTTTGAGCCTGTGGCTTTCCACGGGGCGATACCAGTGGGAGAAAAGCATGCATCTCCAGCATGGGGGAGTGAAGGTGGGCGCGAGTTTCAGGGGGACAGTTTGACAATGAGTCCTGAGAGTGCGTGTCCCGGGCCTGCAAGTCCCCCCTCCAAACATCTCAGAGGGAAATGTGTCTCAGCAGAGCCCAGAGGGTCTTGTTCAGCGATGTTGCTCATTACCGTGAAAAAGCTGGACACTCATGTGCAAGACAAGACAGCTAGGCGATTCCATGAGTGAGTGCACTATTTAACAATGAGGGACTGTAAGAAATGTCATGACTTCTGTAGTAAGTGGGTATAGGGGGGACCTGTTCCAAAATGCTGTGTAGCAAACAGTCTGAGTTCTGTGAAATCGATGTGTGTATACACACAGGAAGACTGAGTGTTTAACAGTGCTTGCCTCTACATGAGGGTATCATGGGTTAACACTTATTTCCTTTTTTAAGTCTGGATTTTCTAACTTTTCTGCAGTGGATTCAGGTTAGATTTGAGGAGGGCTCACTGTGTAAGAAGCCCAAGGGAGAACGGGAAGCAAGTGAAAGCTGGACCTGGCCTGTGGCTCTGTTGGTAGAATGCCTGTCTAGCATGCACGGAGCCCTGGGTTTGGTCCCCGACATGGAATAAACGTGTGTGGTGGTGCATGCCGCCAATCTTGGTACTTGGGAGGTGGAGGTGGTAGTACCAGGAGTTCAAGGACAAGGTCATCTTGGCTACATATCAAGTCTGAGGCTAGCCTGGGCTACAGGAGACCCTGGCCAAAGACAAATAAATAGAAAGACGGAAAGAAGGGGGAAGATGTGTCCCCCTGCCTGCCTTCCTCCCTTGGGACAGCTGGAGTCACGGTAGTCCCTGGAGGATGATAACCCCTAGAGCCTTCCCACTACCCATGGGTGCCTTCTGATACTGTCCTGGTGTTCTATCGCTGTGAGGAGACACCAGGACCGTGGCAACGCTTACAAAGGAAAGCACTGAATTAGGACTTGCTTACGGTTCAGAGGTTTAGTCCATTGCCATCATTCTGGGAACATGGCGGCATGGAGGAGGACGTGGTGCTGGAGAAGTTGCTGAGAGAGACATCCTGATCCATAGGCAGAGAAAGACTTCAAAGCCTACATCCTCCAACCAGGCCATGCCTCTAAATCCTTTCAAACAGTTCCACTCCCTGGTGACCAAACATTCAACTCTATGAGCCTATAGAGGCCGTCTTCTTCTTCTTCTTCTTCTTCTTCTTCTTCTTCTTCTTCTT
>CABHPP010128653.1:0-20417 GCA_902168425.1 Peromyscus attwateri | reverse complement strand
CTCCTTCTTCTTCTTCTTCTTTTGGTTTTTCAAGACAGGGTTTCTCTGTGTATCTTTGTGCCTTTCTTGGAACTCACTTTGTAGACCAGGCTGGCTTCGAACTCACAGAGATCCTCTGCCTCCCAAGTGCTGGGATTAAAGGCGTGTGCCACCACCGCCTGGCTTATCGGGGCCATTCTTATCCACACCACCACAAGCATTCAGCCTGGGGGATGTGCACTGTGCCATTCCTGCCATAGACAGTTGACTGGCTGGAGTCCAGCCTGTGAATGCAGACCTGGCTTGTACTCTAGAGCAACCAAGGAGGGAAAAAAATGTGTTCCCATCCCTCCTGAGACGCCTCACTGGACAAGTCTCCACCACCATCTCAGCCAGAAGCTGAGGACACTGCCATCTCTCTCCTTGACCTGTGACAGCATCTTATATTTGCCCAGACCTTGAGAGTACACCAAGAACTTTCATATTTATTATCTCACGTCTTTACATCCTGAATGGTCAACTTAATGCCCTCTGGACAAAGGGGCACACTGACAGGCGGAGAGATGAGAGGCTAACATGCCTCAGTGCCAGCCTTCCAGAGCAAACCCAGTTCTCTTCTCTGTTCTGCTGCGAGCGGAGAGGGGCTGACCCCAGGAAGGGAAAGAGAAGCTAATTCAGTGGATTGCCAGTCATAAGGAAGAAGACTGAGCCTGGAGGCCAGATTCTATAGAAAGGAATTTGGTAATCTATTAGTAATGTCTGCCATGGCCTCATAAAGGTACAGAATAAGAGATATGCTTTTGCTGTTACATCTGCATTCTTAGGGTAAAACTCTCACTGATCTCAAAGGAGGGGAGATTTCATAAGGAGGTATGGTCTCCAGACTGCCTTTGGGGATCAGACTGCCCCTCCAAAGCAGCCCCTCAACATGATTCTCGACACCCCATGAGAACTAACTAGCAGAGGAAAAATTTCCAAGAGCTTTGAGGTGACAAATCAGGGCCATAGATCTCTAAGAGTCAAGTGCTTATAAATCTGACTAATTAATTAGTCAGTTCTGACGAGCTCCCCACCATAATTCAGCATCTGCAATTAGATTTCATATTAAAGCATGCAAATTCAAGATTAAAGCCAGTGAGAGACGGTGTGACAGCTCCACCCCCTCCAGCCTCTGCCATCCCATCCCGCACCACCACCGGCTCCTCAGGGTGCAAGTTCTAGAATCTTCCCTTTCAGCTGCTTTGTCTCCCAGGTCCCCATTGTGCTGCGCCCAGAGGGGTGAGGAACCAGTGCCAGCTCCTCTCCTGGAAGATGGCTGCATTTAGATGGGGCAAACATTTTGGCCCAGGGACGTTTAGGGACTTACAGGTTGCAAAATCCTGCAGCCAAAGGTCATGAAGGAAACCTCCGTGTAGTTACCTGGCTGCTGGGGGCAGACATGCCATGGAGGAGCAGGGGCTTTGGGATCAAGCCAGGTGACTTGGGGGAGGGGCTCCAGACTGGATAATCTCAGGAAACAGAACTGTAATTCTATGATTATTATAGACTTTTTTTTCCCCCTCGGAGGGAGGAGCCAATGACCCAAGGCCGCACAGCCATGCTACTCACAGTGCACAATGATGTTTCGATCAACGAAGAGTCACATTTATGACATTGGCAGACCGCCGACATCATAGCTTTATGAGTGCACTCTGTGATGCTCAAACGGTGATAAAATAGCCGAGAGCAGGTTTCTGAGAAGGTATCCCCACCAGGAAGTGATGCGTGGCTCGTTTGATTTACTGGAGGGTCAGGTGGGCAGTTGGCAGCTGCTTGGGTGACACCCTCCTCTCAGGTCTGGAGCTTCCCTTCGGCTGGGACCCGGGGCCAGCTGCTGCTCTGTGGCCTGCTGTAGCATGAATCTTAAAGAGTCTTAATAAAATCAAACCTGAGTTGGGTATTGGGGTAAATGCTGGAAGGCCAGAGAAATAGAACAAGCCACAGCTATCTCACCTCGCCGGATCCTCAGTTGGTCTTGCTTCCTCAGACTGGAGGCCTCTGAGTCCTCATCCAGAATGGGTCTCAGCTAAACTGCTGCTAGAAGCCTGAATGCTTAACCAGGCCAAATGCTTCTCCAGGCCAAATGCCTACCCAGGCCAAATGCCTCGAGTTTCTTCACGCCTTATATACCTTTCTGCTCTCTACCACCACTCCCTGGGATTAAAGGCTGGTTTACTGGGATTAAAGGCGTGTGTCACCACGCGGTTTCCAATGTGGCCTTGAACTCACAGAGATCCAGAGGGATTTCTGTCTCTGGAATGCTAGGATTAAAGGCGTGTGCTACCACTGGTTAACCTCTGTTTAATATTGTGGCTGTTCTGTCTCTGACCCCAGATAAGTTTATTAAGGTACACAATATTTTGGGGAATACAATATCACCACAGCCTGCCACTTCCTCTGAGTGTGCAGGACTTGGGAAGCCAGAGCTCGGGGTTTTCACTTTCAGGACTCTCAACACGGGTGTGACTGTGTCCGCTTCCAGCAGCCTTTGCAAGGTGATGGGGCCAGGGAAAAACTGCAAACAAGGGACAGAGCAGCCCTTCAGCTTTGCCTAGAGGCCTCTTCCATCTTTCTGCCCATTCTGCCCTGGTGAGGGCTTTGGGATGTTTGGACCTGGAATACTAGGGTGACAGTTTCTGAACCTCAGTTTTCTCAGCTGTTAAGTGGGCATCAGAATAGGGACACAGGGCACTGGATGGAGTGACCAGGGTATGCAATGCCACATTCCTTTCTTTGGATTAGTTATAGCTCCTTGGAGTAGGGACGGTGCCCACATTGCTCATGGCTGTAATAACACCCGCCCCAGCCTGAGGCACGGAGTTCTCTGGACCTGTTTGTTAGGTGAGTGAATGTCCGTCTGGCTTCCTGGGCCAGCTCTCAGCTGGAATACCTGCCAGCTGCTCAGCCCATCTGGCACCATCTGGGCCAGTGACAAAACCATCCAACAGACTGTACAGGGAAGCCCCCACAGTACGTGCAGAGGACACCCCTCCCCCGGACAGTGTCTCGGGTGGGAGCAGGTTGTGGAGTTCCCAGGAGCTCCTACAAGCAAAGGGTCATGGATGCAGATGCTTGGCTGTGCCCAGGGATGGCAGATATCTAGTGGGCAAAGCAGCACCACGTTTGCCCGTGGCTTAGCTTTGCTCCCCTACCTCCCTGGGGACCTCTCTCCCGAGTCTGGCCTTGTCCCCACTGGCTTCAAACTCCCAGTTTGGAAGGTAGCCTGAGTCCCGAGCCCGGGCTCCCCACGCAGCACAGCCCCTCCCCAGGGCAACGAAGTCACTGCCCAGGGCTGATTCTCGGTTGGGGTGTTTTTGAGTTGTGATCTCACGCAAGCCAATTCACCTCCCCAAACACGGGTAGGATGAGGCAGGCTACACCCCAGTTCCTGAGATCCCTGGGTGGATTTACAGCAATCCTCTTGGCAGAGGCTCAACAGACAGTAGGCAGGGCAGGACTGACAGCCTTGGCCGTCACCATGTGGCCTGTGGTGCTCACACGAGTCCTTGGGCCGATGGTGCTTCATCTCACCATGCCTCACCTTCACATGTTTGGTCTTCTCTGCCACAGGGCCTCCCTTTCCACCTCCACGGTGAAAACTCTGCCCCAGGTGGACATACGGACACTTCCTTTCTGAGCCTTTTCACTGAACCCGGGCATGATTTATCCCATGGATGCAGAGACCAGGCTGGCTTTGAACTCACAGAGATCTACCTGCCTCTGCCTCGAGTGTTGAGATTAAAGATGTGTGCTACCACACCTGGCTTTTTTTTGGGGGGGGGGTTGTTTGTTTTTTTCCAGACAGAGTTTCTCTGTGTAGTTTTGGAGCCTGTCCTGGAACTCACTCTGTACAGACCAGGCTGGCCTCGAACTCACAGAGCTCTGCCTGCCTCCGCCTCCCAAGTGCTGGGATTAAAGGCGTGCGCCACCACTGCCCGGCCCTTTTTTTTTTTTTTTCCTTATTTTTAAAGACAGAGTCTCACTCTGTATCCCTGGCTATTCTTGAACTTGTGGCAATCCTTCTGCCTCAGGCTTCCAAGTGCTGCGGTTATAGGTATGAACCACAGTGTAACTGGCTGAGGCAAAGACTTTGAGAAGTCTGACTTACTGTCCCATTTTCTCAGATGAGGAGAGTGAGACCCGAGCAAGGTGACCAGAGCACCCACGGCTAGTGGTTGCTGACCGACCTTGCCCACTTATTACGTAGGCAGGAGTGCGGAGCGAGGCCGCGAGTTAGACATTGCCCAGGGCTCAGTTGGATGAGCTGAGTATGTCTGAGGCCAGGTTCAGCATTGTAGTCTACCTGCTTGAGCCCTAGCCCTGTCCCTGCTTCAAACCACCCGGTGTTCTGACATTCCTCCCGTCACCCCACTACCAGGGTCCAAGGAAGCAGGAAGGATGGCAGCTACGGTGCCCAAGCCAGGAAAGCTGTCTGGCAAGTGCGGTAGGAGCTTGGGGTGCAGCCAGGGCTCTGGCCTGGGGGCACTGGCATTGTGTTTGGCCCGGGAGCAAATCTCTGCTATGTCTGCAGAGAACCATGAATGCTCCTACCCAGGGGTTCAAAGAACAAAGGAACTCCAGAGAGAATGTCGACTCTCGCCCTGAGACAGCCACCAGGAGTCACGGGCTGCCCACAGATGGTGCAGATCAGGGTCTCCCAGGCCCTTTCTCTGCCGTCCTGGAGGGGAAACTGGAAACTGCAGCTCCAAGAAGCAAGGGAACTTGGCCTGAGCTCCCAGCTGGTGGGCAGCAGAGTTGGGACATGAGCCCTGTGGCAGGATGCTCTTGGCCCTGGATGGATGGTTACGTCCTCCGTCCAGGCTCCCGAACTACTCCATCTGTTACACATATGCTTGTCATCAGCATTGGCTGTCATGACCACAATGAGGAAATTATTTCATTAGGACCCGTGTGCCAAGGGCTGGGGACTGCTGGCCTGTCTGTCCTAGGTCCTGATGCAGCCTCTCCAACGTTGGTCCAACACTGGTGTGCGAGGCATAGCCCAGTTCCTGGAGATGCACAGGTGTGCAAACACCTCGGGTGTGCAAACACACCTCGGGCCAGACCCTGGCTGAAGCATTTCTCTGAGGCACTAGCCACACAGAGGAGTCACCAGTCTGTGTAAACTGGGAAGAAGTAGCAGGTGACCTTTACCCACTGTCCACTCTGTGAGGGACAGAAGCCACTCTGGAAGCTTGGTCAGCGTGCCTCATCGGGCCTGTGGGTAGTCCCGGTTTTTTCGGTTTTTTTTTTTTTTTTTTTTTTTTTTTTGGTTGTTTTGTGACTTGAGTCCAACTTCTGCTCTTTGTCCCAGGCTGGCCTTGAACCTTTAAATCTTCCTGTCTCAGGCTCCCAGGTTCTGGGATTATTGGGGTGTGCAGCGGCTTTGCCTGGAGAAGCAGGAAGTAGACTGCCATCTAGAAGCTAATCCTGAGCCAGGTCCAGTCCCCGGACAGCTCGTACATCAGTACATAGGATTCCAACTCCAAAGCCTCCCAGACAGAAATGGGTATGGAACTGGGCTCACAGGACTCAGTCAGGAGCCTGACTCCACAGCCCACGAAAGCAGCCCAGGCTACATAGTACACCCCCAAACTCAGGTGCACTGGATCCAGACGCGGACCAAACCTAGGGGGAACCCAGTGTCTGCCCGATCTCCACTCCTAGCCGCACAGCTGAAGGACGACAGTCAGCAACAGTGGAGGCCAGGGTGTTGCAGACCTCACCTAAATGTTCTTTCATAAGCACGCACAGGTCCCGCCAGCACAGCAAACAAAATCCTGCTTGCTTCCCTGATAAACAAGCCAGCCGTTCCCTCCGACTTCAGTTCCAAACACTACGCCAGGGCCAGGCTTTGGTTTCAGGTGGGTGTACATCACACTGCAGGCAGGTGGTGTGTCTTTGGGGCTTTGTAGTATTTTTCTGTTAGTGGGGACACTGGGGTCCCAGAGATGTCCCAAGCAAGAGACATGTCTGAGTTACTTGGTCTCTCCCCATCAAACAAGCTGGCATTTGTAGGTACCATGTAAATCAGGAACTTCAAAGCTATGGTTGCAATCCTGGTACCACTACCTGTAGGAAGGGAGCAGAGGGAGACTTGCTCTAGGGATGTGTCCCTGAAATGTCACTTCCCAAAACAAAACTGGGCACATGTGAAAACTGCCCAGCTCTCCTAACTCAGCTCTGAAGCCAGGATGTCTGTCAAAATACTGTGTCTTTTTGGTACTGTGGGTGTGTGGGATGGTGCCCTGAGCCATCCAGGCACAGGGCTGAGTACAAACCAGAACAGCCACCATATGCTCAAGTACAAATTTATTAAAGCCCTGACATGTCCTAAGTCCACAAGTTACCTACAAAAACAATACCCACTCCTTTCTGGAAGCCACCAAGAGCCGATGGAGCGCCAGTGAAAACCGGCTGTGACACAGACTTGGTGCTCGGATAGTGTGATGTCGTACCTGCAGGCGAGCCGGCTCGCAGTGAACTACAGCCAACTCTAGGTCAAAACCAAGCGGGTCAAGTTGATGTTGGTGTTCGCAAGCCGCTCTCTCCCCATCCACATCCCCGCTGTAATTCTCAGGCTCCACGTTATTTGCACAGGCTGTGCACGGGGCCCAGGAGTCTGTGGGAAGCTGAGCACACACGTAGATGGTTGCAGACATCTTCCAAGGACCTTGCCATCCTTCCATCCAAGTGAAGCTTGCACCGCTCTCCAGAAGCCTGGGGACCTTCCCCAGGCCCCCGGCCACAGCTTCTTGCTGAAGAGGGACAGGGTGTGCCCACTTTCCAGTGTGCAGGTTCCCGATGGAAGGCATTTCCTTGCTTTGAGCGCTACAGTCCTAAGCTGGCTCCACAGAGTGGAGGAGGGACCAGGACTCCTGGCCTCCACCAGGGTGGAGGGATGCAAGGACACGATGAGACAAGAGACACCGGCGGCGGCTACCAGATCACTAAGCCCAGAGCCTCTGCCTCCACATCCCGAACTGGAGAAGGTTCTTACGGTAAAGGGGAAGGAGGGCCCAGGCGCACAGAGGGTGGGAAGACAGAATGAAGTCGAAACAAAGCAGAGAGCGGAGCCAACAGAGGTGGTGTGAGGGTGTGTGGGATAGACCCTCAGCCTCCTGGGCCCTTCAGTGCAATAGGACTCCTGTGCAAGGGACGGGCTTTGCAGTCCCTGGAATAAAGCACTGCCCAGATGACTGGGCACCGCAGCTCTCGTGTTCCTCCGTAAGGTAACGAGGAGGGTAGACACAGAGCCAGCAGGTTCTGGGTACTCCAGAAATGGGGCTGCTCTCCAGGGTGAGGGGTTCTCTCCCAAGCTAGGACACCATGGAACAGGCCCGGGGCTGACAGCAAGGGTTCCCTGACAGCGTGGCCTGCTGAGGACTTGGGAGGGAGGGCTGTGGTGTGGAACACCTGCTCCCCTGTAGGAGAGACCCTGACCTGTGCTCAGCAGCCTCCCCGGCAGGAGCTGGGTTTGACTGCCTAGGAAGAGGCTGCTGTGGACAGGGTAGAGGCAGGGACTCTGCCGTGCATAGAGGCTTGGCGAGGCCTTACCTGAGTTTTCAGAACAGAGGGGGGAGCTCACAGGCACAGGCTTTGTGTACTCAGAGGGCAAAGGAAGAAAGCCTCGCAGAACACCAGGAGCTCCTCTGCAATCGCTAGGCCCAGGTTTCAGGCCCCAGAAGGCAGGAAGAGGGAGCATGGGGTGGGTGGGGGAGGAACGACCGGGGGCTTATTTTCAACAACACTCCCCAACACATTGAGTGCGCTATGCTGCATCCCCAAACTTGGGCATCTCATGGCTATTGAGAAGGGTGTGAGGACTCAAGTAAGCTGCCACACTCCTGGGAACGGGTACCCTCCAGGAGCTGAAGGGCTCTGTAGTCTGGGTGCTCTCGAGGGCAGGTGGGTGAGACTGGGCTGGGCTAGGAGAGCTCAAAGCCTGTGTTCATGCTGATGGCGTAGCGCAGTTTCTCCCGGAGGACGCTTTTCTTGCTGTAGTTAGGCAGCTTGAGCAGGTTGAAGCAAGTGGAAGAGGTGGGCAGACGCCCGCCTGGCTCCCGCTTGCGGATGGTGAAGAAGCCCCTGAGGACACTGCCCAGGGTGTCCCCAGTGTCCTGCAAGCACACACCACAGCTGGGGTCAGAAGTGCCTATGCGGTGCACACAGGTGAAGTCCAGCTCGGGACAGTGGCCTGAGAGGCTGAGAGGACACTGCTGCTCTGGGCTCTCACACGCAAGTCCTGTGCTAGGTCACCCCAGACGAGGGGCCTCCTGGCTAACGGACACTTCAGTTAACTGAGACCGCAAGGACTGTGGCCCATGGCTGACAAGCACTCGGCTCAACTCTTCCCGAGGTCTGGAGGTGGAGGATCATCTAGTGTCTGACCAAAGGGAGTGCAGCCTGAAGAGAGGGGCTGAGGCAGGGGCACCCTGAGACCAGCAGGCTTCAACAGGGCAGGCACATCTAAGCAACACGGCGGTCAGGCTCCTAACACTGGGCACACGATCCTAGGACATTCTCCTTCACCCTGCAGGCGACAGGCAGCCTGCCAGGGTGAGCGTGGCCAGCAGGGGGAGCAGCTGGGGAGCAGACCTGCATTTGCCCTTATCCTGAGCCTCACCTTCTCTGACCCTGCCTCCTAGACCTTGAACCTTGCCAGATCAGCAGCCATGAAAAGAGCATCCTAATCACACACTCCCGCAGGCCTCCCCAAGGAGGGATCCCAGAGAAAGAGCGCTGACAGCCCACGCTGGCCTGGGCCTGCGGTGCCCGCTGTGGGCGGCACTCATGCCCTGAGAACCATGTAGGCCGGTGTGGGGCACACGATGGGCACAGCAGAGAACTGAGCAGAGGGAAGGGAGGGAAGGAACACGGCCTGACTGACCTGGTCATCGGACACTTCCACACAGCGGATGGAGAATGGAGGCTTGAGGTAGGCAAATCCTAGGAGTGGCGGCCGGGAGCAGCTGGTCACGAACTGCAATACAAGGCGCGTCAGCGGGACAGTCGGGGAAGCCATGCCGGGCCCCTCTCCCTCTGTGTGCTGCTCACTGATCTTTCACTAGAACTCGGGGTGACAGGGAGGTGCTGGCCCAACACGTGCCCAGAACACATCACTTATCTCAGGGTGCCACTCTGCAAACTGTGGCCCACTGTGCAAGACTGATGGCTTGTAGGGGACTGGGGGGACAGCCCATGACACAGGTCTCCTGTTCACATTACTGCTGGACACTGTAGCTGAAGGCGTCCCTCAACTCCTGCTGTGTAGTACAGTTTAGAGAAGGTCTCTACTGCACTGTTGTACAGTAAGCAGCAGCAGGAACAGATCAGTGACATCTGTCCCCAGGGAGGACAGCAGTGGTGACATCCGAGGGGGCCTGGGTAAACAGATGCTAGTGGTGCCCATGAGCCAAGGCCTGGAGCCAGTGAATCCCAGCGTGGCTTGTACCCGTGACCTCATGCATTGGTACACACTGGTGTCTTGCAGGTATGCAGCACATCCTGTGGACTGGGTCCGCAGGAGATTTGGCAGCAATCAGCATGCTGAGAAAAGCCAGGTTTATAAGCCAGTGAGGCTGTGGGGACCAAGGTGGGGACACTGGATGTGGGCCTCTGGGCAGCCAGCCGCCCTTCTCAGCAGCATCCCAGCACCTCTGGCGTTCTTCAAACACAGCCCCTGCCTTTGCTTCAGATGTGCTCGCTCCTCTCTGGACACACCTGACTAAGCCGGAAACTCACAGGTCAGCCCGCATGGGGAAGACCTAGGAAACCCCTGCTTTAACTCAGCAGTAACCAAATGCATGCTGTTTTCTAAGACACAGAATTCCAAGTCTGGCTCCAAAATTCAGTAGCTAATGTTGTATGGGTCAAAGACGACCACTTAGTGATGTTATAATAGCTAGACAGCTTTATGTGTCATGCTTCAAAAGCTTTTAATAAGTCACTATGTTCCTGGGGCTGGAGAGATGGCTCAGTGGTTAAGAGAAGTGGCTGCTCTTCCAGGGGACCTGAGTTTGATTCCCAGTATCCAAATCAGGCCGCTCACAACTGCCTGTGATTCTAATTGGCTTCTGAGGGCACTCACACACACAGCATATACTTACCCAGACATATACATATCAATAAAAATAAAATAAATCTAAAAAAGTTACTAGGTTGCTGCTCTGACATGTTTAACTTTGCAAACTGGGGCTGGCCAGAGGGACGGGAAACATCAGGTCTTGCTACATTTAAAAGCAACACGGCCATATCCTCTCGTGCAAGAATTTACACCTCCTTCGGCTGGCCCCGGAGCCTGTGCAGCCACAGAAGGCAGGTGTGTAACAGGTGCCGGTCTGGTGACAGGTGACCCAAGGCTCAGACTCACCTGTTGCACGGGCAGGTGACTGAGTGTTCAAGTGTGAGCCACGTGCACTGCTCTCTAGGAGGCGGGGCGTGCAGCCTCACAAGCAGCAGACTGCTCTGCCCGGGCGGTGCACTGCTGGGAAAAGCAGCCTGTGCTCCCACAACCACTTGTTGCAACAGGATACCCTGTGGATGAGTGGAGCCCGTGTGTACACTGGTTGGACTGGATGGAGTGGGTGAAGACTTCCTCAGCGGGAGGGAACTGAGTTCAGGATGGCCAGCAAGGAGGAAGACCAGCTGTTGGTTTGGTGGATGAGACCACCACACTGTCTTCACAAAAGCGGTCACACAAGAAGCTCACACGTGTGTACGCTGGGTGTGATGGCACACATTTGTAATACCAGCATTCAGAGGTAGAGACAGGAGGATCGGGACTCCAAGGTCATGCTTGGCTACAGATTACACAGCAAATCTGAGAGCATCTTGAGATATATGAGACCCTGCCTGGAGAGAGGGAGAGCAGAGGAAGAGAGGGAGGGGAGACAGAGAGAGCCAGAGAAAGCATGCGAGCCAGCCAGGAGGCCTTAGGGAAAAGATTCCAAGGTGCTAAATGCACTCCTGGACTTTCCAGAGAGAAATCAGGCAGGTGGCAAAGTGACGATGCCTGTTAGTGACAATACACCCACATGACGCAGGGACAGGCATTTTGGTACTCGGTGTCCTATAAATGCCTACACTCTGTGAGGTCAGTCACCAGAAACCAGTGGCGCCCGGGGACACAGTGGACACTCATGTCTTCACCGACACTAGAGCAGCAAACAGTTAACGGCAGGTACCACATCTGAGGAAGTACAAATAAGCCAGGCACGGAGGCCACACTTGGAACTCCAGTACTCAAGATGCCGAGGCAGGAGGACTGCCCTGAGTCTGGGACAGACTAGGCTACAAAGTCCTGCCTGGGCTACACAGAGAGAACCTGACTCAACACCTGCGCTCGCTCAAAGCAACACACAGTGCTGTTGGCCTAGACAGTTGTTTCCTCGGGACACTGTGTCTGTGTACGGGATGCAGGTTCACAGCGCTGAGAAACGGGACCGGGGGCAGTCCCTTACGTACAGGAACTATACATACTGGAGCAATGTTCAGAACTGTCTGTATTTCTTTCTTTTTTTTGGAGACAGGATCTCTCTGAGTAGCCCTGGCTGTCCTGGAACTCGCCATGTGGACCAAGCTGGCCCTGCCTCCCGAGAGCTGGGAGTAAAGGCATGTGTCACTATTTTCTTAAGTAATGAGACAGTATGAAGATGATGAGGTGGGGCACAGTGGCACACAGGATCGTGCTCCAGGGAGGAGCAGACCGCAGGCCAGGCCCCGTCTCTCCAGCCCCTCTGTTCCTCGGCCTTCGGCACAGGAGCGAGGCTATGCCCACACGTGTGGCCCTCAGTGTGAATTACAGAGCAGCCCGAGGACAGCAGAGTGTTCAGGAATGCATATGGACATTGTAAAATAGATACCTTCAGGAACATGGCTCTTTCATCGGGCGTGAAGTCAGAAGCCAGAATGTCCCAGAGCCAGATGATGACTCTGTGACTCCCATGAAAGCCTCCGTAGTACACCGTGTGCTTCCTGAAAGCAATCAGAGGGGGCTCAGCAGTGTGCTGGCGTCATGGACGGGCAGGGAGCTGCTCAGCACTGTGCTGCCATCATGGGTACAGGCAGGGAGCTGCTCAGCAGTGTGCTGGCGTCATGGGTGTGGGCAGGGAGCTGCTCAGCAGTGTGCTGGCGCCATGGGTACGGGCAGGCCGCTGCTCAGCACTGTGCTGGCGCCATGGGTACGGGCAGGGAGCTGCACAACACAAGCTCACACATCACGGCCTCATCCCTGGGAAACTAACTGGGCAGAGGCTCTAGCACTGCTCTGCTGGAGCCTCAGAAAGCACCCAGTCCTCAGGGGACTCCCAGAATGACTCAGTATTAGGAGCCCCGTGAGGGGAACAGCTCTCCTTCTAGACGGCCTGAGCATGTCACCCTTCCCTCCTCACTGCCCTTACTTTAAATCTTCCAGATCGATCTCCGCATTGTCCCCAGAGATGAGACGCTGAAGCTCAGGGGTAGAGAACATTCGGATCCACTCGGGCTTAATAATGGAGCGGAAGCCACTGATGAGAGCAGCTGTCTGGTTTTTGATTTGCGTGTGCATTCGAAAATGTGCCATCAGATGGATGTAGCTAATTCTGTTAACAAGACAGAGATACAATGGAACTAACAGTCTGGGGTAGGCTGCTGCCCAATGGGCTAGGAGACAAGCCTAACACTTTTGAACCACTTTCCAAAACACAAACCACACTCAAGCATCTATCAGAACAATGATGGAGATGCCCATGACGGGAGCTCCTAAGTCACACATACACCGTGGGGCACCGTGACTGCACCAAGTGTCCAGGCACAGCCCCCGACAGAACGCCCTGGGATGACCCCTCACGTTCTCAGCAGTTAAAGAGCCACCTGCATAGGTGAGCCCCGGTTGACTACTCTCAAGTACGCAGTTTAGTGCTCCCACAACTTCACGTTCCAAGTTCCACTACAGCCTGTGGTGCTAGATGGGCCCCATGTTCTGGATTATTCCAGGGTCAACAGGGAGGTCAGATGTACCAACAGCGACAGGCAAAGGGTCTTCTGCTTGTGCTTTATGCTCCCTGACCTAGCTTATCTACAGCCACAGGCTGGCACTCCAGCAAGCTTGCCGGTGTCGCTGCTGTGTGGGCAAACATGCCCAACTACACCATTAAAAATTCCACTGTGCACTCGGGAGGCAGAAGCGGGCAAATCTCTGAGTTCTAAGCCAGCCTGGTCTACAGAGTGCATTCCAGGACAGCCAGGGAAACACAGAGAAACTCTCAAAAAACAAACAAACAAAAACCTCTCCACGTTAAATATAGCCCAAATAATTCTGTTTTGCCCCACAATGCCCAGGCCAAAGTCACTGACCTTGAAATACTTCTAGTTTAAAAATCATTCAGCAACAAACATTATACATTAATACATTCAAATGATTGACTATTTCCTCCTTCCATGTATTCTATGAAGCAGGTTACCAATACGTGTGTGTGTGTGTGTGTGTGTGCATGTTAGAGAGAAACAGAGAGGAACTTGAATGCCCAGAAGCCTGGGGGTAAGCAGGCACTGCCAGGCCCCTGAATCAAGGACATGATTGGGTATCTTTGCCATATTCTGAGGCTTCACCACAGGCCAGAGCTATGACACAAGTTTCCCTTAGGCTTCACAGCAGGAAAGAATCTTGTTCCAGCATATCCTGCACAGACTCACCTCCCTGGCCCTTCTGTCTGCACAGACTCACCTCCCCGGCCCTTCAGTCTGCACAGACTCACCTCCCCTGATCTTTTAGGCTGTGTGAACTCACTTTTTCTAACTGTTATTTGCACATATCACACACACCATCACCCTTTGCCATAGCTCCCTGGGAAGTGGGCAGGATCTACAGGACATGTCCCATTATCTGCTGTCCAAAGTCTCATGACCCCTTTCATATCTCAAAAGCTGTTCTACACATTTCACACACTGCCCCGTGAGGAACAGTCACAGGTCACACACAGGCAGGACCAGGGCTCCCCCCTGCACCAAGACCCACACCTCAGTCACCTCTTCTCTGAGGGCAGTGCTTTGTTTCAAGTTTTCAAACCAATGCCCCGTGGCTCCAGGGCAACGCTGATGTGTTTGGATTCTGCTGACCGCTGTCTGACTGTTAAAGTTGAAACACAAAACTCCCCCAGCACACTGGCTCCCAGACTAGCTGACCCAGAGGAACACGGTGCAGGGGGCTGTACTGGGACCAGACGACTCACAGGAACAGTTCAAATCCTGAGCAGGGGTGGCAGACAGCCAACGAGAGGCCCAATGCCCCTCCTCCCGCCAAGTTCTACCCCTCTAACTAGGCAGGCCAGCCTGGGTGCAGACCATGTGCTGAGGGGTTTGTTCTGGGATCAAAGGACTGACATCCAGGACAGATCACTAGAACCACATTACCTGTGACGGGAGCTGCTGTCTCAGCACTTCCTTCAACCCACCTCTACGTGCACATCTGCCTCATCGGCACTCACACTGTCTTCCTGAGAAGAGCCACAAACAGCCATTCTGAAGTGTCTCTGCTCGCTCGCCTGCCCTCAGGACAGCACGCCCAAGCTGCTCAGGCTCCATCCCTCAGCAGGGCTTTCACTACATTCCTAAGGACAGCGGCCGGTGCCTCTGACCCTCCAAGTGCTTCTGCAAAGACTAAGCCGTCCACTCTTATTTTGCAAATTGAATTTAATACAATTCCAGCCTGCGCACTACAACCAGAAAATTCCATTATGATATTTATGGACCCTTTCCACCTCAATCTATCTTAATAAATTCTCAGCATAACTCCGGAGAGCCAGAATGAAGTCTTTTCAAGTGCTGACCTTAACCGTCTAATTGTTATACTCACTTATTTTCATTTGTAACAGGAATGGTCTTCCCTCCAGGAACCAGCTCATGGCAGACAAGCTGGGGGAGAAGACAGGAGTAATTACTAGAGTGAGTTCTAACAGGGAAGATGAAAGACCCGGCACAAACGACCACGGTAATGACAGAGTTAAGATGCTGTGCTTGAGAGCGATCTTTTTTCACAAAACCCCGGGGCCAAAACATCACCAAGCAGGCCTCATGTGACCAATAGGAAAGGTTTCTCATCTAATCCTCGTCCATACGTGTGCACTGAGGATGCTGGAAGCCACAGAAGGACCTGTGCTAGTTAGTGCTAAGGGCAGCAGTAGGGTGTGAACATCCCCACGTGGGAATACTGCACGGCCACCTAAAAACGTGGTAAGAGTGTGGACTTAGTGGGGGTAAAGATTATATTCCAAGAGACATAGTAGCATCTCTGCAACACACACACACACACACACACACACACACACACACACACACACACACACACGTGCATGAGTCTAAAAGCCACAGGGCACACGTTACAAGAGCACACTCCACACACGGGTGTTGCTGATGCTCTAGAGACGGAATAAGCCCTGACGTGACACAGGCCGAGTCTGAGAAGCCAGCCCTGTACCAATATGGTTTCTCCAGAGCAGACCTCACGCTCTGCGGACAGAGAGCCTCCCACAGGGACACAGAGAAGGGGGCAGAGGACATGGAGAGTCGTGTGCCAGTAACTGTGACAGAAATGGCTTCCGCCCGCCTGACTCGGGGCGTTTTCTTCTCTGCTCCTGATGACAGTGTGACAAGGATCTGACTTCCCTAGAGGAGCTTCACCTCAGGTGCTGTCCTTCCACATCATGTCAGAAACCGCCATCTCGACGGCCGGTCCTCAGCATGGATTTCCAAACTGAGGCTCACAGCTTGTCACCAACTACAACACAAAGGCTGGGTGGAGGCAGATACTGCCTCAAGTCCCAAGACGAGACGCAGGCAAAGCCCAAGCTCTGAGGGGGCTGGCTGAGGTGAGCATGCAAAGGCCAGGCTGGCAGAGACGAACAGGAAACCCTCCCTCCTGGCCAGGTAACAGACAGACCCTCAGTGGGCAGATTTCTGAGGGAAATCCCATGAAGCGGCAGGTCTCAAGACTGGAAGCAGCCTGCCAGATCAGCCTACATACCTGCCCCATGACGTCTTCATCGTAAGACAGAGTCAGCCCGAGGTCAGCGATGTCTCCATCATAGCGCTAAGGGAAGAGAGAGAAAGCACTGGGGCTTGTGTGGGCGGAGGTCTTCCGGCCTTGACAGGCCAGGGACAGCTGCGCTGCCCCACCTTCAGGCAGAGGCCACTCGTCATGAGGATGGAAGAGGCTGTGAGCCTCAGCCGGCCGTGAGAGGGGTCAGAGGGGAGGGGCTGGGGCTGTTCCAGGTCTCAGGGACTGGAAAGGTGGAACCTAGCCGGTGTTGGCTGTGGATTCAGCCGCCACTCAGCACTGACCTTGATGGAGGTAAGGTTTTTATAAAACTCTGAGTCCAGCGAAGGGAGCTCATCCACGGAGCTGTAGAAGATGCTGTGGTGGTGCCCGAGCATCTGGCTTAGGAAGAAGGAGGCAAAGGGCACGTCCACCACGATCCCCTAGAAGAGACAGGAGGGTAGGGACTCAGCCACCAGCCAGGGCAGCTTGGGCAGCCTGAGGGCACCAGTGGTGTCTCTGTTTAGTCTGGAGCTGTCCCTCCCCGCCATCTAAGAAATGGGGGGAGGGATCTTGGAGAGCAACGGTCTTGGGCACACACCCCGGAGCCATGTAGCACACGGATGAGGCTTCTGCTCAGCTGCTCAGGCGGCTCCACAACCTGCGTGTCCATGGATGGGCACCAGGAGCTGTGAGGGACTCCCCTGAGGCCTGAGGAAACCCCCACTACCTTGACCCCACGAGCCCAAGGAGCAGAAGCCAACAATAGTCCTGAGACGTGGACCTAGTGCCAGGTCTGGCCCTCCCCATGGATGACAACCCAGTCACGCAGCTCTTCTTACCCCACTTTACCGGAGAAGAAGTACCAGGCTCAGGGGAAGGTAACGCAGGTACCCGCTACACCGCTGGCCACACCCACGCCCTCGGCCCTAGATTGCTAACTCCCAGGGACTTCCACCTCCTTCCGAAGTTTCCACGCAGCTAACCGATTCAGCACTGGGCTGGGGGTGTGGGCAGCAGAGAGTACTGACTTAGCATGGGAGCTCTAGGTTCCACCCCCAAACAAACCTCTCACACGCCACCTCTCCTGTATCACTGCATGGGTCTGCTGTTTGGTTTCTGTTTTTCAAGACAGCCCGTTTCTGTTTTTGTTTTTCTCTGTGTAGCCCTGGCTGTCCTGGAACTCACTCTGTAGACCAGGCTGGCCTCGAACTCACAGAGATCCGCCTGCCTCTGCCTCCCGAGTGCTGGGATTAAAGGCGTGCGAAACCACCTCCGGCACGTGTTTTTTTTCTTTTGGAGACAGGGTCTTGCTACCTATCCCAGACGGGGATTACAGGGTGCGCCACCATGCCCACCTCTTAGGCGGCACTTCACACTTCTCCATACTCTGAATGCCTACCTCATACACAGCCTTTCCCAGCATCTTCCCTACAAACTCGAAGAGCTGCAGGTAATTCTCATGGATGTAGGATGTGGGTGAGGGGTACAGCCTCTCATCTCCGCTGGTTGTCTGCCAGGAGGAAGGACAGGGAGAGGTGGAAGTTAAGAGGTCGTCCTCACTCCACATTGGTTCCCTGTGTCTGGCTGCTGCCAAGCCCACCGGCGCCTCCTAATCACCTTGAACAGATTGAGTGCTGGGTCAAACACCCTCTTGATGATCTCCTCCAAAAACTCCTTAAAGACACCGTCCTGGTCGATGCCCGCTTCATCCACCCCAAGGTCATTGACGAACTTCACTCGGATTACACCTTTCATGGCATGCTGGGAAAGCTGCCGGAGCTGTTCGTAGCCATCCTACAAGACAGGATTCCAACCCTGAGGAGTGCAGCCTCAGCAAACCCAGGAGTCCAAACGTGCAAGTCAGGGCACCAGCCCCTGGGAGGAGTCATTGGATGGCTATGATGTCTCACTCCCTGGCATGCGGAGACTGCCCTCAGGAGGACACAGAGAGTCAGACAGGAATTAGAAAGAGTTGTGCTAGCTCTGGCCATCAAAGTCGGAGGACGCGGGGACAAGATGGATCTCTCTCTCCCTTCTTTAATGCTGGGAGTATCTTTCAGCTCATGGGCAGTCAGACCTACATGACACTGTAAAACGAAAACCCCGGGTCCTGAGGCAGCTATGGGGAGGGGCTGGGGAAGTCAGAGCAATTGGGCTGCCTTTCTGCACTAGAAAGACCCCCGCCCCCCGGCAGCAGAAGGCAAGGTGGGACAGAGTCCAGGTGCAGCAGCGATGCTGGGTCTGTAGGAGGGTCATCAGTGGCGGGAGAGGTCTCAGTTTTGCTGAACTGTGGTCAGCTCCCTCAAAACACAGCCATTTGTGGGGTGTGGCTCTGGCAGAGTGTGTGGGAAAGTGAGCTTTAGTCCATGCCAGGCCCTGGGTGTGAGCCAAGCTCTGGAAACTAAGAGCAGTAAATGCAGATAATGAGTGCATGTCTCCGATCCAGAACTCCATATGCACGTTCCAAGTCTACTAAAACACACGTGCTGGCTAGTGTTATGTCACCCGGATACAAGCTGTAGTCACTTGAGAGGAAGGACCCTCACCTGAGAAATGACTTCCCTAAGCTCTGGCTGTAGGCAAGCCTGTAGGCTATTTCCTTAATTAGTGATGGGTGGGGGCAGCCCTGGGCTGGCGGCCCTGGGAGCTCTAAGAAAGCAGGTTGAGCAGGGCTGTGGGGAGCAAGCCGGTGAGCAGCGCTCCTGCTTCTCTGTGGCCTCCGTTACTGCTACCGCCTCCAACTTCCTGCCCAACTGAGCTCCTGCCTTGGCTTTCCTTGATGGAGTGCGGTAGGTGAGCCAAATAAAGCCTTTCTTCCTCTCCAAGTTGCTTTTGGTCATGGCTTCACCACCGCAGCAGTGACCTGACTAAGGCAGAGGCCTCCGGGTTCTCGTCTGAAGAAGTTTGCCTGGCATCTGACTGTCACTGGGGTCGGGTGCTAGGGTGTTTATCCTGGAGCAGCACTGTCACAGTTAGCCGCCGTGACACAGGCCACATCCATGGCATCTGTCATCCACCCATGTGCTGTCCTGGTCGACTCTAACAAAGCCAGCGAACAACCCGGCAGCACAGGAGCCCTGTTTTGGGGTGCCCCGCTGCCTTTCTGTCAAGCTTAGTGATACAGAAATCCCTCCTGTGGTGTCTCTGCCTCTTGGCAGAGACACTCTGAGGGTGGTGAGCCAAGGAGGAATGACCATAGTCCCCGGGCACCTGTGGGAACAGGAAGCCAGCTGTGGGCACACACGTGTGGAAAGTAAGCACACACACTCAGGAGGCTGAGACAGAATCGCTGTGAGTCGGAGACCAGCCTGAGTTACAGAGGAGCCCAGGCCTGGAAACCAAACAAACCCACCCAACCTGAGAACAGTCAAGATGAACCGGACAGTGAGCTGTTAGGCAGCTGCGGCGGCGGCGGCGCTAAACACCATGAACCGGCACATGGGCATGACCCGGAGGACGGGCAGAGGGCTCCAGCATGCTCCTGGTACCTGACGGCTTCTCTGTTCTGTCTCGAGTCCTGGCAGCAGGTGTGTGGATTTGGGGATTTAATGGGGTGGCACATGCGACCTTCTGAGCCAGCACGTGACGGTGCTCAAGCGATGTAGACTCATTCCTGCTTGATCTGAGCCACACCACCCTCTTCAAGAGGTTGTAAGAGGAATGTGCCACCTGCCTCCTCTGATGCACCCTGCCCTGTGGGCAATGCTGTGGTTACGTGAGGATCACACACATGCTTCAACGTCCTCAGGCTTCACACCATGCTGAAGTGGACGATGGTGGGCCAGGTCTGTCAGGCCAGGCTGTCACCAGTACCAGAGGGGCTAGACTTAAAGTCTAGGTTTACGTGGCCTCGGTTTTGCCTTTGACAGGGCAAGGGGTGAGGGGCAAGGGCTGGATAAGAGCATGTCTGAGCTTCCCCTAGTCCTGACTAATGACAGTTGACCTGAAGAAGGGTTATTTGTGCAGGATGGTAAAAGCTACCAGAAGCATGGCCTCACGTCCAAGCCAGGAGGGCGCCAGGGTCCAGAACAGTGAGGTATCAGTTTCCTGATGTCCCCTGTGTCCACAGCAAGCAAAGGCCTTGGGCACGCAGAGCCGTTATAATCCAGGTTCACCACAAAGTACGCTTTCATGGAAGGCAAGGAGGAAAGCGGGCTTTCCTAAGTTAGAGACTGTTTCCTGTGACCCCCGCAGGGCTTTAGCCCACAGAGCTGGTGCTAGGGGACCCCCCTTCAGCAGCGGCACTTGAGGGAGGAGCCACGGAGCCCCACCCTCAGCACACAGCACAGCACAGGCCACACCTCCTGAGTCTTCCAGGAGGTGGGTGCCGGCCATGTCTGAAGGGGGAGGATTGAGACCCCAGAGACAGGGCAGCTATGCC
>CABHPP010128652.1:25107-37411 GCA_902168425.1 Peromyscus attwateri | reverse complement strand
GGCATTTCCTTCTTCCACACCTCCTGTAATGATGACAGTAATTTAGTTCAACTGGCAGGTGAACTCCAGGCCTGGAGGGATGCACACAGACAGGACGCACCGTATGGAGCAGACGCCATGTAGAGAGGAAGCACCCAGCCTACAAGAAAGGAGGGGAGGCTTCCCAGAGGCCATGCCTTTGGAGGGACAGAGGCGGGAAAGGGGAGCAGGGCGTCACACGGATAGGGTGACAGAACAAGGAGCCAGCACAGCACACGGAGTGGAAGGGGCAGGAGTGGAAGGGGCAGGGGTGGAAAGGGCAAGGGTGGAAAGGGCAGGGGTAAGCCTCTCAAGGCTCCCCAGCGGGCTCTACTGAGCCTTGAAAATTCATGCAGAGTCCAGGAAGGCTCCAAGGAGTTAGGCAGGAGAGAGGCAGGGGTGGCCCAGCAGCAGGTGCCTGACCCCACCAGGGTGCCCGTTGTAGCTGACACCAGATTACCAATGAGGTAAGAGTTTCATATTCCCTCTCCTCGATTTCCAAGAACAGACATTGAGGCGGATGGAGATCCTGGATATCAAGGAAGAGGTACAGGGTGGAAAGACAGAGCTTTGGAGTCTGTCTTGTCCTCAGACAAAGCTCTGGCTCAGGCAGACTTCCTGACTTCTCTTGGCCTCAGTCTTTCCTCCTGTAAGATGGGCATGATAATCTCTCCTCTATGGGATTGGAGAAGGCATGGCGGGTGTGCATGGCAAAGGAGCTAGGGTTACAGGTGCCCTGTGACTACCAGTTGGTTTTCGTAAGACGGATCATTGCATGGGACCCCCTGCTGGGCTGTGTTCTTATGTGATCCTAGCACCAGCGCCTGCTGCTTATCTAGGCTGGAAGTGCCTTGAAGGGTGGAGCCCCATCCACCTTGTCACCATAGTTCACCTTGGGTGCAGGGCAATAGCCGCTGTAAAGTGAAGGACAGGAAAATGTAGCGCACATCTGCTGCATCCCCATTCAGTGAGAAAAAGTAAAAGCTGCAGGAAGGGCCTTCCTGTAGCCCCATGTTTAGGGGTGATCACTGGTCGGGAAAGCACATTTGAATTGGGGTGTCAGCCAAGTTAGACGTAGAAGTGGTTGACGGAACAGACCCCAGGCTGGAAAGCCCTGGTTTGGAGCTCCAGTTTCACGGACTCCATGCTTGTCTGCTCCTCTGGGAGACAGGGGTGCAGCACCGTCTCTGTGAGTCATTCCAAGGGTTACACAAGACCGACCCTCCACAGTGCTCACCCATTGCCCCATGCAGGTAGGTGCTTCTATTGATTATTGCACTTAAGATTTAAAAAGAATTTTCTAGAAGTGAGGGTGTGACTCAGAATGCTTGCCTAGCGTGCACAAATCCCCAAGCTTGAGCTCCAGCACTGAATAAACTGGACATGGTGGCACACTCCTGGAATCCCAGTGCTCAGGAGATGGAGGGGAGGCAGAAGGATCAGAAGTTCAAGGTCATCCTTGGCCACATGGTGAATTTGAGGTCGGTCTGAACTATATGAGACCCTGTTTCAAAAAACAAAAGCAGGACTGGTAGGGTGGCCCAGTGTTTAAGAGCACTGGCTGCTCTTTCAGAGGAACTGGGTTTGATTCCAAGCACACACAAGGCAGCTCACAACCATCTGTAACCCCAGTTCCGGGGGGATCCTATGCCCTCTCCTGGCCTCCGTGGGATCTAGTGCCCTCTTCTGGCCTCCATGGGCATTGCATGCACTTGACAGGGACGTGAATGCAGTCAACACATACACAAATAAAATAAAAATAAATCTTTTTTTTTAAAGATTAAAAACAAAACCCCCAAGTCCCCAATAACCCTTAACACCTCATTAAATTCACATAATGTTTTTCAGTGCACAGCAGAACCTGCAGGTAGCTGTAATTAGCCAGTACTTCCTATGTGTATATGTGATGTACGTGTATTTTCATAAAATGAGAATGAGACTCTCCTTACATGCAGAAAGAAAAGACTTACTTTTTTACAAGTACGGAAGTAAGAGACCAGTGACCAGTGTCCCTCATCCTGCCCCACCTCCACTCACCACCTCCTGAGGTGAACAGCTTTGCCGTTACAGGTTCCTGTCCTGAGACACTAATTAAACAGAGGCCCAAACAATGGGGCCACTCAGTTATAGACCGGAGCCCTCAAACCTACGAGCTAATACAGTGGTTTTTCTCTTTACATGCCAACTGCGTCCGGTATTTTGTTACAGTGACGGAATGCTGCGTAATACGCCGAGTGTCCTGCTGCAGTTAAATTCTTTCACAATGTCCCCGGCCATCCATTTCTTCCAGACATCACACAGGGCTGAGGGCTCACACAACAGGCCGTGGACCACCTCAGTGCGGCAGCTATCAAGAGAAGTCCGTGTTCTGAAGGAGCGGAGGTCTGAGCGGGGAGCTCTTAGAGGGTTGTAGGTATCTACTCTATGACACATGTTTAAAAATCGGGCTGATGTTTTAGGTGGGCAGAGTGGGCAATAAAAATGCGCCTGCACCGTTTTGTAATGAAACAGAAAAGTCCAATTTCCGTCCTCTTTCTTTGTCACTTTGGAATGTCCTCCATGAAAAATCGAGAGAAAGTTGTGCTTCACTGTGTCCAGAGTCGATCCCCTTTCACGAAACGGAGGCTGTCCCCGCAGATGCCACGTGCTTGGGGTCCAGGCAGTGAAGCAAATGCTGTCTGGCATCACGGTAACCAAAATTTTCGTTTTTTTTCTTTACATCACAGATAGGTCACAGTAGTGGTTCTGTCCCCGAAGCTGAAGAACTGAGTCGGTGCAGGTTATCCCCGGGCTTCGTTTGGGGAGGGACAAGGACAGCCTTGTAGAACGTTGCGAGTATGAGGCCGGAGAGTGAAGGAAAGGAGAGCTCGGCGCTGGACTAGAATGTGGGCCCTGGTGATCGCCGGGAACACAGAGCAGAGGCACGGGTGGGCCGACCCAACTTTATGTGGGTGAAGTGTTGTTGGCACACAAGTGAGCCAGGAAAGACAGAGACGATTGGCACCCGCGCTGCGAGGCTTTAGTGGTATGGCAAGCTCTGCCTTCCTCCTGCCCTTACTTTCTTCATCTACAAAACAGCAAGGCTTGCTTCCATGAGACCCTTGTGCCTTTCTTTGCTAAAACCCCACGGTTAGTGAGTCCCAGGATCCTCCCGGCTCCAACCCTACCCCTTGTACTGGGATTACAGGCACTGGCCTCCACGGGTGGCTTTCCCGTGTGTGTGACAAGCGCTTTACCCAGGGCGTCGTCTCTCCAGCTTCCATGAGCACTTTTAAAAGATGAAACCCAGATAGAAAACGAAAAAAGGACCTGTGATTCCTCTAAACCTGCAAGCTTACGGGATTTTACTTATCTGAAAATTGCAATGATATAAGAGTCTCAAATATGGCCACCGACCGTTGGCTATGTGACCTTGAAATAGGTGCTTATTATCTTGTCTCAAGATGAGAATAATAATTATCCCCACTACCAACAGTACGATATATAAATGATATAATGCTTTCCTTAGCATGTAAGCATACCTCGCTGTAGGTTGTGCAAGGTGAAAATAATCTAGAGAGAGATTTGCATGACAAAGTGAACATACGTCACATTAGTCATCTGCACATTAAAAATATTGAATTTAATATAAATTTATGACATATATTTTAGTCATAATTTTCAAGATCAGGTTGCAATATGTGTGTATGTATATACAGGTGTATTCACTAAGTGTTCTAATAAATACACAGCATCTATTACCATTCCTCTTACTTTGTTTTTCAGGAGTCCTGGGTATGACAGACACCCTGTGCTGGGACAAGGATTTACAGAGGGTTTACGTCACTGCTGGCCCTGGGAGCTCGTGTAGAAGGAGACTAGAGTCTGCCGTTGTCACTGAGGACATGGAGTGCATGGCGGGGATGGAGGTCAGCGGGTAGGAGGAACTGCTTTCCACTCCCTGGGAGAAGACAGGGAAGGCTGCAGTGGGATTTGGGGCCTGAGCCAAGTCTTGGGGGACACAGTGGAGCTGGCCAGGCACAGGGGGCCATGTTCTGAGTTCTCTGACCTTGCGCTCGGAGTGTAGGCCCTGCCTGCAGACTTAGAGAGCTACAATGAAGGTGGTTAAAATCCTGTAACTTCAAGAGGGCAGCGGGTGTGCAAGGAGCGCAGAGGCACAATCAAGGAAGACCAAACCCTGTGGAGACACCACCATTCTTCCACAGAGTCCAGCACTCGTCCCTGACAACGGGGCATCTGGTCACACTCCTCTGTCTGTGTGACCCACGCACCATGTAGGATGATGTGTCTCCAGCTGCCCATCAAGTAGGCCTGACCCTCACACTATTGGGAATCTGGGATGGCATTCTCTTCTCTCTAGATCCACACCCCCACCCCCTCTGGAGTGGAAATGGCGGGTGATGGGCTTTCCTCTCCAGCCACAAGAGCACTGGAGTTAATCTGCACCTGAGCCTTACACCTCGACAAATTACATTGTGCATTTGTTTTATTGCAGATGGTGGTTATAATAAAATGAGTTCGAGTCCGCGTTATTGGCTCATAATTGGAACTACATGAACAAAACTGATACAATCTCGCCGAGCCTTCCGTGGCTGAGCAACTGAGCAGACTGCACAGTTCCTTCCCTCTGCCTCCTCCTCTTCCCTCATTTGTACGATGTCTCCGAATCCCTTAAAATAATCAAACCTATTCCAACCTTTTTTTTAAAAATAGCTCCTAGGTAGGGTGACTACATAATTCAGCATCCAAACTGGGACAGTTGTGAGGGCAGAAGCCAGGCTATTAATAATTAAGCTGGGACAATAGCATATGCCCAGCAGGCTGCTGCAAACCCCCACAGGTGGCGATCCTATTTTTAGGGACAGGCTGACCCTCTCCTGCAGTCCTGCTAAGCAATGCTGCTTTCTTAACTTCTTTAATCGGCCCTCCCACCTTTTAAACGTTTAATTTGGGGCAATCGGTTTTTTTTTGTACATTTAAAGTTTCTCCTTGTGACGTAGCTTGCTATTGCACAACTTCAGGACAAACTTGAGAAATGAAAATAATGAGAAACAGGGATGTTTTTATCCAGACAGAGAGTGTCAAGGGCATCCTTTGGTGTGACAACCGGAGTTCAAAGTGAAATCTGGGCTGATAACTCTTCAAGCCAAATTTGTGATCAGAACCTAAATGTGAGAAGGTCCCAACTCTCCCATAAGTCACAGGAGACATTTGATGGGTGACACCAGAGCGTCTCTCCGCTCCGTGAAAGTCATATTTGGGCCATCGAAAAGTCCGCCCTTGGGGCTGGGACAGAATGCAGTTGGCAGAGTGCTTCCTTAACATGCATGAAGCCCTGGAACTGATCTCCAGCACCATATAAACCAGGCTTGTGACACACACCTGTAATCCCGGCACTGTGGAAGCGGAGGCAGGGAGATCACAAGTTCCAGGTCATTTTTGCCTGTGTAGCACATTTGTGGCCAGCCTAACCCTTGACCTTTTCTAAAATAAAAATAGAATTAAAAGTCCATTCTTTGATGTCAGAATGGAATATGCGTTTTTAGGAAATAGCCTCATTTAGAAATATCCAGGTGGTGTCGGAAATCCTGGCCTGGACTCCAGGCTGATTCAAGCAGAACTGGTTAGTGAGCATCCTTGCCTCCAGCTATCTATTATCCGCTCATGGCTGGCCAAGGGATGGTTGTCCACAGCAAAGCATGAGGCTTTCTGATTTTGGTTTCTCTAGTCACCTTGAGGCAATCAGTAAGGGCCCGGATGCAGGAGCCACTGCCGAAGTAGAAGGACGGTTGTCCACAGACGTAAGATTCCTCCATCCTGTTTTCTCCGTCACACATATTTGTGTGAAATCCAACTGTGACTGCATACAGAAGCTGAACGAGTTTGGCTAACTACAGAGCCCCGTAACGTGTGAGCTTCAGTGTTTACGGGACGCGTCGAATAGTTTGGTAGTTATGGGTTGAACGGTTGCATATCCAGATGTTGCACGGTCAGTCATACGTTAGCTGGGAGTGCCCTGCTCAGATGTGGTTTGTGCGTATCTGATGCCAACGACAATCTATACACGTGTACAGGAGCGTGGTGGCCTTGAGTTACAACATATATGGAGACCGATATGCAGTAAATGGCGAGCAAGAGAGAAAGGGAAGGAGGTGGGACAGAAACGGAAGAGGAGGAAAGAGAAAGGAAGCAGAAGGGAGAGGGAGAAACAAGGGAAGGAAACAGGGAGGGATGAGGAAAGGGAGGAAGGAAAGAAGAAAAGAAAGTGGCAGGCAGCCGGATGTTGATGGCGCACGCCTTTAATCCCAGCACTCGGGAGGCAGAGCCAGGCGGATCTCTGTGAGTTCGAGGCCAGCTTGAGCTACAGAGTGAGTTTCAGGACAGGCACCAAAGCTACACAGAGAAACCTTGTCTCGAAAAAAAAAACAAAAAAAAAAAAACAAACAAACAACCAAACCAACCAACCAACCAAACAAACAAAAATGTCAGGGGAGGAGGTGGGCAGAGGAGGGCGGAAGAAAGAACTAAAGTCGGAGAGTTCCTAAGGCTTTGGGCAGAATGCCTTGCTTTCCAGTTCTCCCTGAACAAGGAGTGTTACCATGACGATGACACTGCTCCATGGACACTGGGGGAGGGTGGGCTCAGATTTTCCCTTGAAACGAGACAGAAAGTGGCAGGTGAGTTGGAATCACACTCTGTCTTGCGGTGTGCAGAAGTGATTTGATTAGTCTCCTCCGTGTGTAGGCAGGCCTCAGGCACCTGAGGCTGGCCCCACGCGGAAGTCCACCCCTACCAGGCCTGAGCACCACAGGGGATTGCCAACTAGGGTCGGGGAACCGCCTAAAGCAGATCTTTACCAGGCCGCAAAGGATCGTCTTTTATGGGGCTGGCCCTCTCTCCTGGCTTGTAACAAACCGGTCTGTGTTGTGTGTGCGCGTGCATGTGGAGGGGAGTGTGTATGAGCTGGTGCATGTGTGTGAGCTCTTGACGTCTTGTTGGGTGTGATTAAGAGAGAAAACAGGGGCTTTTCATTGTTTATTTTGCAGATAAATCTCACCTCTAATCCAACGCACAGCAATGTCTTGTGCAAAGGCAAGGAAGCCCTGATACCGCCGAAGACATCCGTATAAATCACAGGCTTTATTCCTGGGCTGCGAGGGGCTGTGCAGATTGGAGCGACGTCACACACTCTCATTGGGTGATGCTTCATTACTTGACGGAAAATCCCCAGGGCTGAAATGTTATTTAAATGTGCTATGAAAATAAATGTGATTTATACACGTGTCGTCTGTGGAGGCGTCCTTCTCTGATTCTGCAGGTGCTGCTGAGCCTCAGGATTAGTACCTCAATTTATTGCCCGTTCAAGCTACACACATGCTCAATGACAGGACATTGTCCACAACCCTAGAAATTCCAGAAAGGAGACAATGTCTACTGAGTGGTGGGTTTTGGCTGTTCAGTGGTGTGTTTAACTTTATGGACTGAGTGTGTGTGTGTGTGTGTGTGTGTGTGTGTGTGTACACATGTGTGTCTGCACGTGTGAACAAATGTGCTGAAATCAGCCCCATTTCCTTTGAAGGTCTCCTGGAACAGACGCTTTGAACTCACATGCATCAGTTTCCAGCAGCAGGATGATGTTTCTGGTCAAAAGAGAAAGAAGAAAGTATGATGTGTGTTTGGGTAGGGCTGGGGTCCACATGTTTAGCTCAAAGTGAGTGGAAATCTCTTGAAACGCAGGTTTAGGGTAATGAATGTCAGCAGGATTTCAGCCCAAATGAGATGTGATTCACAGGAAGGTATGTGCTTGGGATGTTTCCATTACTGAAGGGAAGGGCTTGGCTGAAGGGGTGAAGATGGTTCCTTCAAGGGCTCAATTTTCCCAAGGTTTCCATAACTGCTCCAGAGTCAGCTCCCTTTGTGTCTTCTTTCCTTCTCCGCCACAGTGAAGACTCTCAGCGAGGTCTTGGGTTTTCTTGTCTGAGGATTTCATGCATGCGTATAATGCATTTGGTCACATCTTCCTCATTCCTTCCCTCCAATTCATCCGCTCAGCCCTCGCAACTTCACGTTTTGTTTTGTTTTTTAAGCCTAAATCGTCTACTTTGTGCTGCTTGCAGGTGCATGGATTTAGAACGGTCCTTGGAGCATGGAAAGCCTCTTAGCGACCGCAGCCATGATAGGAACTCTCCCTCCCCTAGCCACAGTCAGTTGCCAATGGCTACTCAGTTGGGGGTGTGGCTTCATGAGTCCTTCCCCAGGCTGGAATTTGGGTCGCCTTGATCTTGATCTTCTCTTCTGCCTGCAGTCACAGCCACTGTGAGTTCACATGGGCAACAGAACTGCCATGCCCAGCAATGATAGCATTGGGTTCTTCTCTAGGGCCCAGGACTTAGCCAGCTATGGGTTTTTAACCTAGCCGATGGAATCAGGCATGGGTTCTGTCTTCCAATCCGAAGGCAGTTGGTTAAAGCCATGACCTTTGTACCATTATTGCATCAATGGGCATAGCTTTTCAATGTCAGTGTTTATTGTGGTCTGCACGGTTTACAGCTGGGAAAGACTGTTGATTATTTTCTTCTCTGGTAGTGTGCACTGAACCTTCCAGCCCTAGGGAAAGAAGCCAATAGGGGTGAAGCTTCCAGATCATACCAGGATGATTTTCCCATGTGCTATGACTCAAGTATGTGGCGTCTTCAGCGACAGTGTCTTACCATCAAGTGCCAGAGGGTAACCAGGGGCAACAGCAATAGTCTGTAATGTTGGGGGTGTGTGTGATAACCTGTTGACCAACAACCCCAAGAAAGGTAACCTATGCCAGGCACCGGGCCTTTGATCTGAAAGTCTCTGGAGTCTGGGAGAGGCATTGTCCCCCTGTTATAGAACAACTCAATTTGAACTCCTTTATGTGTGTCTTTGTAGATATTTTGGGAAGCTTCTCCAGTAGTGGGTTTCCATTGGGCATTCTCACAGGTCTTCAGTGTTAGTCCTCCTCACACTTACTCATCTGCCTTGCCCTCCTCCTACCCCATCTGACCTCTCTTGCTAGTCTAGTCTCCTTTCCCCATGTGTACCACCGGGGTTCCCATCCCTTCCCTTGGACACCCCCCATCCCCACACCTTACTAGTTTACTGCTTCTATGGTTACTCCAGTTTAAACGCATGTATCTAAAGATTTCACTTAGTGATATTGTAAATGGAATCTACTTCAAGTTTGTTTTAGATCAATGTCGGCAAGTAAACCAAGGAACTTACAAGTACAGTCTCTTAGGATTTCATTTTGAATAAGCAACAATGGAACCCCAGCTACTGCAGAGGCTGAGGCAGGAGGATCACAAGTTGAAGGCCTGCCTAAGTAGCTTAATGAGACCCTGTCTCAAAATAGAAAGTAAAAAGAGGGGAAGGAATATAGCTCATGGGAGAATACTTACCTGGTATGTGCAAGGCCCTATGTTGAATCCTGAGTGACACAAAATAAATAAAAATAGACAAATAAATGCATAAATAAATAAGCAAGCAAACAAACAGGGATAACTTTGGATGCCTTAAAAAATTTCAGATCTACATAAAGTTTTCAGGAACAGTAGCAAGAACTGTAGTGTACCCTTCACTAGGTTCCTCAGATGATAGCACTTTAGATATTTGCTTTATCATTCTGTGTGTGTGTGTGTGTGTGTGTGTGTGTGTGTGTGTGTGTTTTATTTTCTGGGTGGTTTGGAATAAGCTGTAGATGTGCTACTTCTGGGTAAATTTCCTAAATCCATTTACATAACTACAGTGCAGCTACCAACCCAAGAAATTAACATCTTCTAGGTGTTATGTACAGATAGCTTTTAGTCCTATTCTATCACTTTCCTTTCTAGGAAAAAAATTGTTTTCACTCACTTTTTGAGGATTCTGTCCTATTTGTGAGGACCTATTTGAAAAGGTGGAGTCTGTTAAAGTTTTAGTATATTAAAATGACAAATCAACGTTATTCTTAAAATGTATCAGCATTGTATCTATGTATGTACTGTAGCTACATATGTACTGAATCTGTGTGTGTACTGTATTTATGTTCATCTCTACTTGATACTCCCCTTATATAGGTATAATTAAATGCCCATAATTGCAAATTTTAAAAACTTTATATATTCTTGGGTCAAAATAACCTTACAAATTAACAAAATAACTCCACCAGGTTGTGGAGTCTCTTAAACAGCTGTTTGGTCCGAAGCGGCACCTTCCTCTTGGCCACTCACAGGTTCTGAAAACCTTGGTCATGACTTTGCCTCTGAGCCCGGAGAGAGTAAAACGGAAGTCCAAGCGTGTGTTTGCAAAGTGTTATGGGACCTGGTGATTTGGTTTGAAAATGTGTCTCAGTGAAATGTGGCTGAACTGTGACACTGTAAGTCCTGAGAGCCAGCGCCTGACCAGTCATGAGAAGAAAAGACAACATTGCTCAAGGACTGACAGCTGACCATGAGAAGGGTTAGTGGATTGCCTTTATAATGTTGGTGCTGACAGACAGGACTTTCGTCTGTTTTATAGGCTATTGCATGAGTTCTATTAGACCTCTCCCAAGCAGCAGTTATGTTTCTGTGACACCAGCTGACCTGTGGTTTATCCAGATTGCTGTAGTTATAAGCTAGGTTGTAAGGGCATTTGCTTGACTGTGCATGCTCTGGTACAGTAAACTTGTTATAAAACCAAGCCAATAAGGGCTTCTGTTGTTCCCGCTAGTGCCCGGTGATGGGTCGGAGAGCAATCAACCAGTTTCAGCCAAGCCATATCCATCCAGGTTCGTAAAAGCTCCTTATTCCTCTCGGGGAAATGATTTTAGTCTTAGGAAGGAAACACATGGCTTTCTTCTTACAGCTCAGCCTCCTTCTTGCCAGCTGCATTTATTTCCCTGGGCCTGGCACTAATGAAAGCAGACTTTGATGAGCTGTGAGCGGTCACTCCAGCGGAGGAGAGACTGAGAGACCCAGGCGTGAAGGTGTTCATTCAAAGGTACTTCTGCCTTATCTCTAAACACACGTCTGAGAGAGTCATCACTGCCCCTGGTTGAGAGAAGACCCACAGGGCCTGAGTTACCTGCCAGAAAGGTTTTCTGCAGGTTGGGCTCCTCAGGAAAGCAATGTTGGGAAGGTAAAAGCAGCCCCACCTCCAGCCCACTTCGGTCTCGTCCAGTCCCCACCGGGCTCAGCATACTTTAAAGCAAATTCCTGCTTTTTTGTTTAAATGTGTTGTTGGTGGTTTTTTTTTTTTTCCCTATAAGGTGTTAGCAATCTGTCTTATGTTCTTCTCCCACCCCTGCTGGGATTTATGATTCAGTTCGTATTTTACTACACCATCTTGGCAGGTTACCCTACTTGAAATTCAAACCCAAGCAACTTGATGGGGGAACAGACATAAAAATATTAATTTGGTGGATATTAAAAAAAATCATGCTGGTTATAAATCAGAGGCTGTCCACTGGTTCCTTTCATCATCTAAATGGTCCTTCTAACCAGACCACAAATCTTCCTGGGGAGGAGGGGGGCTTCGAAGGTGGGGGTTCCCTTCCTGAAGTTTTGGAGACAGCTTACATCCAACACTTCCTCAAACCTGGCTTTGTTTTCTAAAGGTAATAAAAAGTCAGTGCTTCTAGTATAGGCAGGCTAATTAGCCAGCCTTACAGAACAGGCTCCGGGCTTGAAAGAAAGTTGGCTTGGTCTGAAAGAAGTCAAGCTGTAGACCTTCTAAATGGTGATTAAGATGGGGGTTAGGAAACTTTGGATGAGTGTCATTCCTTTTGGAGGCATGGTGGTGGGGATGGGGGGAGTGGGGAGGACCCACTTCTCTGATGGTGGTGGACTGGATGAATGGGGTTAGGCTAGCAAGGACCAGAAGCAGTGTGTCACAGCAGGTGTGCGCCTGGGGCGGAGCTGGGCTGGGAGGCATGCTTGCATCTCCTGCCAGACTTTGGATGTTTGGTGGGGGCCCTGACTAGACATAACCAGCAGAAGGAGAGCAGGGGCAGCTTCAGTCCTGTTGAGCAGAATTTAAAAGTAGTCAAGAATTCCACCTCCCATAATACTATTTTAATAGATTCCCTCATTTCCATATCATAACTGACCTTTACAGTTCAAAGGCTCCTGATGGGCACTTGAAAATTTCAGGAAAACTCTAGGAATTGGTTTTGAACAACTGTGGGTGGTTGGAAGGCTAAACACTTCTGTAAGAAGGTACCAGTCAGATGGAAAGCTGTCCTCTCTCTCTCTCTTTCTCTTTCTCTCTCTCTCTCTCTCTCTCTCTCTCTCTCTCT
>CABHPP010128652.1:3224-25007 GCA_902168425.1 Peromyscus attwateri | reverse complement strand
TCTCTCTCTCTCTCTCTCTCTCTCTCTCTCTCTCTCTCACACACACACACACACACAGACACATAGACACACACACACACACACACACACATGTTTGAAGCTGTGATCAGAAATTCACTGGCGTCTTAGATGTCTCAGGTTCGATTTAGAGGCACAAAATCTAACCAAACAGGCTCAGGTGAGCAGCCATGTAATAATGGCGGTCCAAACGCAGCTAGATATTGAGGGTAAAGAGAAAAACCCAGTAGCTGGGAAGTGGCAACCAGTTTTCTATAAAAACCAAAGCAAGCTGCTGGTTTGGGATGCTAACCTGCCAGCAGAAGAAAGGAGACAGTAACCAGTGCTGTGTTGTTTTTTTTTTTAAGGAAAAATATTGCTAATAATCAGCTCATCTTCCCTTTTTGCCATCTTCAGAAGCAGCATTGAAGAGGGGCTTCATTTCTGCCTGAAGAACATAATGATGAAAATGATTTCATCTTTAACAGATTGTTCTACTCGGTTACTGTGCAATCTCATCCTGACAATGCCTTGGACTTGAAAAATGATACTCTCATCTCTAAGAAATGGAAGGTGGGAGAGGGTATGGGTATTCGGAGCTTCACTCTGAAGCAATTATGGGCTCTTCACAAGGCTCAGGCAAGAATTGATTTTTAATTTTAGATGATTAAGCTGTGGGTGCAAGGAAGTTAGGATACGTGACCTTCTTTTGACCTTGAAGATTGAATTCTTCTCGAATGGCTTCAGTAAGGAAAAGGAAAGCTTTCAGAAGCAAATTTCTGTGTTATTATTCCCAAATGCACTTTGCCTCTCTCCTGCTCTTACCAAAACCTTCGTGTTTATAAAGATGGACCAATATGTAGGATCATATGTGGGGTGTTGGATGTAAACATAAATACATTTCAAGCAACTGTAATGAGGTAAAGAAACCTAGAAGTGGGAAGAACCTTTTACAAGGTACTGATGCAGCTTCAGGTACGCTGGCTCCACCACCCCTGTGCTCCATCTCCTGCATCCAGAAGAGTGGAGTGCCAAGCTATTCCCGTCTCACCTAATGACGTCTGGAAATAGTGCTTGCATATCTATTTAGATAGTGCTTCTTAAAAACATTTTTATGTGTATGGATATTTTGTTTGTATGTATGTCTGTGAACCTGATGCCCAGGAGGCCAGAAGAGGACATCGGAACTGGAGTTCCAGATGCTTGTGAGCTGCCGTGAGGGTGCTAGAAAATGATCCCCGGGTCCTCTGCAAGAGTAACCAGTGCTGTTATCCCTGAGCCATCTCTCCAGCCCCTGAGTACGGGTTGTAATAGCCTCAGGTGATCCTTGAGTGGTCCTCTGGTGAGAAGCAGGAGAAACCTGCTACCGCTCCTTGTGTGAGGACACAGGCCTCCTTCTCAGACCCTTCCAGTAGGCCAGCCCTCTGTCCAGATTGAACCACCTTCCAATATCAATGCACATACAGTCTAGAGTATGGGCTTTGGACCCTCTAAATTTTTCTAACCCTGAACTTTTCCTGACCTACCCTCTTCTTGTTCATTCTTATCTTCCTCCACCAGGGTCTTGTAATTTTTTTTCATGACTGAGCACAACCTGAACCTAGGGCCTTGTGCAAGTTAGGGAAGCATTCTACCACTGAGCCATACCCCAGCTTTCTTTTCACTTTTTGAAATTTTGAGGCAGGCTCTCACTAAGTTACCCAGGCTAGCCTTGAACCTATTCTATAGTCCAGGAAGGCCTTAAACATCCCCCCCCTCCTGCCTTAGTCTCCCAAGTGGTTGGGAGTACTGGCCTGTGCTTGGTCCTGGCTACTCAAGAGTCTTTTCTGGAAAGTCTCCTCCTGCCTGTCAGATGCCCAGCTCCTCTCAGGGTTTTCTGTGCCCTTCTGTGACCATGAACTCCAGTCACTTCTCACCCTGCTCTCTGCAGCCTCTGGTGTTTCAGGCAGTTGCCTGCTTTGGGACTTAGTGGGGATGCGTCCCCTTCATTTGGGTTTCTTCTTTAGCTTAGTGGTGATGAGTTCCTACCTAGAGCTTTATTTTCTAGGTCTCAGACTCACTCTTTTGCAGAATGGTAGCACATATGGGATTATTGTGAAGATAACACAACCCAGAGCACAAAGCCCCGCCCACAGCATGTGCCCCACAAACACACCCAAAGCCAGAGTGCAAAGCCCCGCCCACAGCATGTGCCTCACAAATAAATATCCAAAGCTTCTTCCCAAGGGACTTTGTCATGTTCCTAGAGCATCTTCCTTTCCATCCAGTGTGGAGAGATTTTAGAGTGTGTTTGCTAATTAAAACTGAAAGCTCAAGTCACTAGTGTGTCCCCCTGTCTTATCAGCGGGTCACATTTTCTCTTGATCCTTCAGGGAAGGAATGATCAAAACCCTTGGGCAAGGATGATTTGATCTGAAGTGGATTCGCCCTGAGAAGCAATGCCCAAAAGAGAAGTGATGGGAAGCTGGCCCCTGATGGCAGAGCCCTCCAAAATCCCAAATGCTAGGATGAGAAGGAGTTTGGAGATGGGCTATTATGAACCTCTCAGATGCCCAAAAACCTACAAGCCTCTAGAATAAGCTGTGGCAGGGTTCAGACCAGAACAATTCAGAGAGTAAAGAGATAATAAAGCGGGGAGGGTCACAATGACACAGGGACTCTCCTTCAGACAAAAACAAAGGGACTCTGGAGCAAGCCTGATCTCTAGAGAAGAATTGTGATACTGCCATCAGGACTACACCGTGAAGTTGTCCTGATAAGAGCAAGGGTCCCTCCCTGATTGACACTGGACCTGAAGCGGTGTTCTGGAAAGCCTTAGAAAGTGACCTCCCTGCTGAGTGACGGAACCATGACCACTGAATGTTTGTTGTTACAGGACAATGCATGTGCATACATAAATGCTATAAAATTAGCGCAGACAGCTGGCAAATCATTAATTAACAGCAGCCGTGGTCTTCAGATAGTACTCCAGGGAGGCTGCAGGAGGAAGAACCGGACCTGGGATCAGTTTTGCCCACGGTCTGAATTCATCCTCGGAAGAAAGAAGGTGAGGCAGACGAGAATAAGCTGTGTAGACTCCACCACACCTATCATCTTCCCTCTTCACTGGCTCCAAAGGGAGCAGACAAGAGAGCCATCACACTACCCATCTGTCTGCCAGGCATACCCCCAAACCAGACGCCAAATGAGCACTGGGCATACAAGGCTGTGCCCAGCACAAGATAATTGTGCCATAAATATAATTAAAGTCAGCAGGAAGGCCGTTAAGGAGAAAACCAAACTTTAAAAAAAAATTAGTACTAGTGAGGAAAATATCATACATTCTTTTTATTTCAGCCTAATTTTGTTTACATGATTCATACAGTTTCCAAGCGCATCCCTGGAGAACATTAGGCTGGCACCCCGTGCATAAACATTCATATATAACATGCAAATTAGAAACAATCTCAGGATTTATATAGAAATTACAGCCACTTCTAGCAAATTAATTCAATGACAGAAAAGGGGTTACTGTCTCTGTTCAAATCAAGAGGGGGAAATACTGGGCAAAGAGATTTATTTATTCAGGAGGTTCGTTCCCTTCCAGGGGCTGATGTCCCTTTAGCCTGGAGATTTCCATTTTTTTGATTGGATATGTATTGGTGATTGAATTTACTTTGAATTTGGGAGCAGTCAATGAGGGCCATAATGGGCTGTTTTAAGTGACAGCGTGGCTAATATCATCATAAAGCCGATTAGGCTGGTAGAGTTTTCTGTGGAGACAAGGCAGAAAAAAGGAAGTTGCTTGAGTTAAAATATTCAAGATTATTGAGTCAGAGAGCAGCAGGGCCCCATGAGGAAGAACTTACCAGTTTATAGAAGAAGAAACTGTGCTCCAGAGATGTGGCCTGACCAAGAAAATAAAGAAAATGATTTACAAAACCAGACCAGACCCTGGGTCTGCTCTGCCAAGCACACTCCTGCGTTTGAATAGAAGGGGCAGGTGACATCCGAGTACATTTTTGTGGAAAACTTTCCTGACATTATTTGGTGGTGATGTTGCTGCTGGAGACTCAGGTGGATTGGCTGTCAGAACAAAAGCCTTACCTTCGTCTTTTTTATGTCTTTCTCAATGTGGCTTTCTGGTCCTCAAATCGGTAGAGAGCAATAGGACTTACATCAGCCAGCGCAACACAGGGACGGAGTCTGAGTCTGCCTTGCTGTGCTTTCTCTTGCTAGCTATGGGAACAAGCCCCAGCCGGCCTGCGGGAGGGATGGGAGAGCCACGGAGAAGAGCAAGTATTTGAAGCATACTTATCCCAGAAATTAATTGTTGCTTGTCCTAAAGTAACAGAGTCCTTAATTTCATCTGTAACTCAACACATTGAAGAGATCCCAGATGTCACCGCTCAGTATTAGCTGGTCAGTCACAAAACCATCACAGGGCCTCGCCAGCAGCAGCAGATCCATGCCTCAAACATGACTGAAGACAGATACATGAATGAGCTTAATGAACAGCTAGGGGGTAGATAAGTACAGAGTTCTTGCCTAGCACACACAAGGCTCTGGAGTTGAGGTCCATCACACACATGCACACATACAAGGTTGTACTTGTATTCTGACAAATGTTTGTAATGCTTGTATCCAGGAAGCTGAGGCAGGAGGTTTATGCATTTGATGCCAGCCTAAACTACATAGTAAGACCCTGTCTCAAACAAAACAAAACAAAAATTTTTAAAAAGGAACCCAGTGGAGGCCATCATAAATGTTCTTAGACTCAGGAGCAAAAATAAACATTTGCTGGCACATGACACATGGTTTGTGTGTTTCTTTGTTACATGGTACCTTTTGGTTTTGTTTTGCTATTGTTGTAGATGGCTGGAACTCGCTATGTAGACCAGGCTGGCCTCCAGTTCATAGAGATCTGCCTGCCTCTGCCTGCTGAGTAATGGGACTAAAGGCATGTACTACCACAGGCCAGGTTGTTAAATTATGTTTTGACATTGGCTGACATAAGAATTGTCAACTTAAAAAGAGTCCATCCCTCCGGAGGTCCAGCTGGGGCTTGTTCCCATAGCTAGCAAGAGTTAGCACAGTGAAGCAGGCTCAGACTCCATCACCGTGTTGAACTGGCCAAAGTCAGTCACACTGCCCTGCCTCAATGTGGGGATTAGAAAGCCACATCCTGAGAAAGGAGTCAGATCGGGTTTCAGAGCAGAGCCGTCTGATGGTTGTGATGTTGTCTATGTACTCTCGGCAGATCAGAGGTATTTTCAGGCACATTCTGGACCTCCAAATCTCAGCAGAATGTCAGCCTTGTATGTAGCACTCTCTTAAGTGCTGGCTGTAATGGTCTGCTTTAGATGGTCAGTCTGAGGTTGTGTTAGGGAAGAAAGCAAGAGACGGTGGCCATGGCTCTTTGGGGTTCCTCTGGCCCTGTGGTGTAGTCTGTGGTTTTGGTGCTGCCCCTTTCACACTTTTTCTTTTTCACCTTTCATACACTTATGTGCTTCGGTGGTAGTCGTTTTGGGGACCAGCAAATGCACATAATCCCCACCTGTAACTGCAGTTTGCAAAGCTCAGCTTCTCGCATCCAAGGCCCTTCTACGGAACATCTCGGCTCTGTGTAACACCTGGCAGCTTTCAAGACACTTCCACATTTGTCCCTTCTCTGACTCCACAGTCTCCCTTGAGGACTGTTGTCGCCTTTTTGAAGACAAAGAAGCCGAGTGATTTTCCTAAAGTAACAGCCTAGCTAACTGCTCGGTTAGAACTAGAGTTCAGACTCCTGCTTCCTCACCTTGAACTTCTGGTGTGCTCCGCTATCTCCAGCCTGAGGTTTTGCAGACAGGTGTTCAAGGGTTACTTGAATAATGCTTCTGTCTAGGGTGAGCCAAGTGGAAACAAGGTATTCTTAAAGAGGCCATTAGAAATTCCCAGACCTCCACTTACGGCGGCTTTGGTGCAGAACACTGAGGACTGTATAAATGCCCGCACCTTGTAACAGTCTGTCTCGGAATCCAGAACACAGTCATACATTGTGGATTAATCACTCCATATCTATGTTTTAAAACCATGTTATGAGTCTTTTAGAGGCGTGTTTTAAGATGTAATGCTTCGCCAGGAGGCATGGTCCATTTCAAAGCAGGGCTGTTTGCTGCTCCAGGAGGGTGATGAAGTGCAGGCCAAAGGGGAGTCCCTGCATGCTACTCCAGGTAACTTCTTTTTCTCTGATCTATGAAGTGAGGGCATTAGCGGTCCACTCGGGGATGGTATACTGCCTTATCCTTTGCTTCATCTGGGCTTTGAACCACCAGGCAGGGATGCTGTTACTGGTCTCGGTGTGAACAATTATCCTGATTCAACTAGGACTGCGGTGTTCCCTGGAACGTGGGACATTCAGAGCTGAAACTAGGTTGGTTCCAGGCAATGCCTGGCCACCCGACCCCATCCTCTGTCTAGAATCTTCAAAGGAGCAGGTGGGCAAGTCACTCCCCGCCTAAAGGCAGCTAGTGTCTCCCACGTCATCTGCTCTACACATAAGAACTCGAGCTGTGACAGGAGAGAGTTAAATTCATGATGAAGGAGGGACTTGGCTTGGCTTCCAGAACCAGGCTGCATGCAACCAGGATGAAGATGCTTGGGAATTAGGAAAACCTGCTCAGTTACTGATCTGTGCTGGTCACTAACTCTCCGTACCTCTGTTTTCTCCTCTGTGAAGAGGGGAACCCACTAAAGTTGTCAAAATTCCCATCTCTATCGTATATCCTAAAGTCTCATTAGGAAGGGACCAATGTGCCCCTCCCCCATCACCACAACTCATTTTAGTTGACCTTCTAGGGATATCTCACCAAGCCACTGTGGAAGGCTTTTTTTTTTTTTTTTTTTTTTTCAGTCTAAATGAGAACGGCCAATTGGCCGGTCATGGAGTAAAGTCTCAAGGCTCCTGTTTATCTCAATGAAATTTCCCAGAATACTGGAAATGTTTACCTTTGCCCTTTCTGATGTAGTTACCACTAGCTACAATGACTACTTAAATTTAGTCAGATTTAAATTTTAGTTCCTGAGTAGCCAGAGACTGTTGAGTGTGAAGAGGAATCATGGGAATTATTTAGTCAGTTTACTACAATTGGATGGCCTTAAGTGTGGCAGAGGCAATGGTGTGTCAAGGGTCAAAGAAAAGGTGAAAACAGCCCCTTTCCTGCTGCCTCAGGGACTGGGTTATATCTTTAGTAGACAACAGAAAGTGCTTGGAAGCAACATTAATTAGCTGAATGGAAAAGTTGTGGGAAAGCATTTTGTAGGATGGAAAAAAAATAAAGGGAGGCTATTTTGCTTATCATTGACTTAAGGTAAAATTCAAACTACATGTCTGAAAGCAGCATTGCTGTCCCTGTTTCGGAAGTAAGTGAATGTTTTGTACAATTAAAACCTCAGTAGGGATGTCAGCATCCTAGAGCCGATTATCAGCTCCAACTCCATCTCTGGAAGTTGTGAGATCTAGGGCAATTTCCCTTGTTAGTCCGAGAGATGGAGTTGGCTGGGTCCCTAGCATCTACATTATCGGATCACTGTTGTGACGACACTCCTGCTTTACTGTCAATACTAATATAATAAATACACGTCCTTGATCATAACCATAGATACTGCTTCTTTAATACTCACCGAGAACATCATCAGATACTTCCTTAAAGTTCTCATAGTTGAACCTCCAAGCATCTTACGCCTGGCAAGGCTTTCTGGAACCCACATATCATCTGCGTGGCTTGGAACAAGGCCTTTCATCTCTCCAAACTGATTCCCATTCTGTAAACTGAGGCTTCGGGACTTCTCACTTGCATGGGCCCTTTGAAAGTCCCTATGTGATGCCTTGACCCACACAGCTTGGGTCCTGGAATCTTAACCAGGGGGTGGAGAGGGGCTGAGGAAAAGCCAGACACACAGACACAAGTACGAAATGCTGGGGGTCAGGTGGGCTGTGTGCACTCTGATGGAATGGCCAACGGCACCAGTTCCCCATGGGTCTGGGGCCTTGGTCCTTGTCATGGCTTTGCCTGTGTCAACAATATACATTCATTCAGGACTTCACTCACTCAGGGCCTCCTTCCTCCCTATTGTGGGCTGTGCTAGCCTGGGTTTCAGGAAGCCCTTTCAGTCCCCAGCAGCTTCCCGGCACCCCAATGAATGTTCTTAGGTGCTACATACTTATGGAACTCAGGACACAAAAGGCCTCTGGGGTCTTTTTCTTGACTTAGTTCCCTTCACAACAAATGTTCCTTCCTTCCTTTTTACCTCCCTCTTTCCTCCCCTCCCTCCCTCCCTCCCTCCCTCCCTCCCTCCCTCCCTGCCTCCCTCCCTTTCTTTCTTCCTCCCTTCCTCTCTCCATTTCAGGTCTCATGTAATCCAAGCTGTCGTTGAACTCCTGATCCTCCTGCCTCTACCTCCCCAGTGCTAGGATTACAGATGTATACCACCAGGCTTGGTTCATGCAGTGCCCTGGATTGAACCTATGGTTTTGAAACCCTAAGTCCCTTCCTTGCTTTTCTTTCAAATTTCCCCCAGGTGGAGATTTCACATCTCCTCTAGAAACCTGGTCAGCTTGGACAGCGCCATCCTGCCCAGGACCCTCTATCTCCCCTGAGTGTACCCCTAATTGGGATATGCTATTGCCTTCATCTCCCGCATTCCTATTATTTGATGCAGACTCTGGTGCATTCTTGCTCACACCTTTGCTATCCAGAACTTGCTGCAATGCATATTCTCCTTTTCTGGAGAAAAGACTGAGGTTCCAGGTGGTACAGGCTCAGCTCATTAGAACCGGATGAGAAAGTATTAACCCCATTGTCTCTAGGTCTGAAGGCATTGCACACAGCTTGTGTGATGTTTCTGAGAAACATGCCTGCCTCCAGGGGTGAGGGATGGGTTGGTAGTTGTGGTGATGGTGGTGGCAGCGGCGGCAGCGACAATGCTCCTGCTATGGAATGGCTGTGTCCACTCCTGTAAGCTGCCTCCGGCCCTTCTATTAGAACCACCCCATGGGCCACCAGACTCCGAATTTGTTTCTGTCCTGGAAATCAAGCGAATTCGTTTTCCCTGCTGTGACAAATCCCCGAGATAAAACAACTCGAAACATTTATTTGGAATTCAGAGATTCGAGGTCATGGCCTGCTGGTGCTGTGTTTCTGGGTCTGCCGCAGAACCTCATGGCGGGAGGTAGCAGAGCTGTTCACTTCACCAGAGCCAGAGAACAGAGAGAAGGAGGCACCACTGTCAAAATAGTCTTTAAATGGTGTCTTAGTAGGGTTCCAAGGAGACTTGACAGGGCACAGTTCAGCACCTTCCAATAGTGACTCAGATTTTGAATGCATCAGCAGACTGACATGGATTAGGTTAGAACCCCTGAGATCCAGTGGTCTCCAGAAGTTTCCTCGCAGACACACTGGGAGGTGTGTTTTACTAGTATTCTCAGTCTCTCAAATCAGAGCAGTCTTCCAAACTCTTAGCAATGTACTAAGAGGGGTCCTCGTACCTCAACTCACACGGTACCCCTCTCCCCGCCATGTTCGCTGGCCCCACCTCATTTTAAAATGAAGTCACAGACTTCCTCTTCTTTCATTCATTCATTCCAAAGTTGTCTATTGATGGCTCATTATGGACACAGCTCTGATTCCACAAAAACAAATGGCAAGTCAGCATGCACTGGAAGAGAATTCGGCAAAAAGGGAACTTCAGCAACATGATAGAGTAGGAAGCCCCAGGTCCTCAGATCCTCTGGAAGATAACAATTTACCCGTAACATATTGATCAAATTACCTCTGTGAGATATCCTAAAGAGGCCTGAAATACCCTGTATCCTAGACAAAGAGATTTTCTGTGTAGTCAAATAGGTTACCTATTAGTCATTAATATACACCGTATAGAAGCAAAAATAAGCAGACAGACAAAACTCTTTTGGGGCCGGTCAGTTGGCTCAGTGTGTAAAGTTGCTTGCCTCCAAAGCTTGGCTACCTGAGTTCAATCCCTGGGTTCCACTTAAAGGTGGAAAGAGAGAACCAGCTCCACAGAGTTGACCTCTGACCTCCACATGTGTGTCCCAGAGTATGAGTCCCACCCCCATCCCATACACACACACACACACACACACACACACACACACACACACACACAAATAATAATAATAATAATAATAATAAATAAAATCATAAATAAAAAACAAACAAAACCATTTGGTAGCCAGGCATGGTGGCACACATCTTTAATCCCAGTGCTTAGGAGGCAGAGGCTGGTGGATCTCTGAGTTCAAGGCTAGCCTGGTTTACAGACCAAGTTCTAGGATAGCCAGGGCTACACAGAGAAACCCTGTCTTAAACAAAACAAAACAACACTTCCCCCCGCCCCCCAAAATAAAGATCTGGTTCTGTTCTTTGTATCAGGAACTAGGAACTTTTAGGAATATTAATGATTTTCACCCCAGGTCTATGAAGTGATAGATACTGTAATTATTCCTTTTTGTTTGTTTTGTTTTGTTTTGTTTTTTGTTTTTTTGAGACAGGGTTTCTCTGTGAAACAGTCCTGGCTGTCCTGGAACTCACTTGGTAGCCCAGGCTGGCCTCAAACTCACAAAGATCCGCCTGCCTCTGCCTCCTGTGTGCTGGGATTAAAAGCATGCGCCACCACCGCCCGGCATATAAGTATTCTAACCATACCGATGAGGGAAATAGAGCCACAGAAAGGCCACCCACCTTGCCTAGAGTCGCACAGGTGGCCAGTGGCCGAGCCAACCCGGCAGGCAGCCTGCCTTGCTGCCCTACTCTCCAGAACACACTTAAAATCGGAAGTTGGCACAACCTGGGCGTGTTCTCGAGCTGTCCAGATGCTCGACTTATGCTCGACTTGGGGTCAGCCTTTCAAAAGATCACTGTCCTGAAGAGGAGGGATTGAACTCACCAGGGCTTGCCTCTTGATTTAATAAACATAATAAGATGCTGGGAAGGAGCTGATTTAAATTTGAGTTCCCCATCTTTGATCCTCCTTTTCTGGATTTTCCCAGACAGAAGAAGAAAATGACCCTTTAGACAGGACACTGAGCCATGATTAGGTGAGATCATTAAGAGGAAGTATTTGTCACAATTTTAACCTTCCAGGTCTAGAATTTCACTGCACTTGTCACACGTGATTTGGAGCTACTTCACATCCCAAGCAGTTTGGTATCAGGAACCCACACCCTGACATACCAACAAGCATTCAGAGAGCTAGACATAGGCATGGATACGTGTCCTTGTGTTTCTCTACAGCCCGGAAAGAAGTGACTGTTCGGAAAAATATTATTAAGACATAAGATTAGTCGCTGTTTTGAGAGAAGGGATTCCCTTGGTTAGGAGCAGTATTGCTCATATCAACCAGCAAGATGATAACTCTCTCCGCTCTATGCTCTGGAGATGGACAGCCACAGCAGGGACGCATGTGCGGAGAGCTGACTCACTTGTAAGCCGAAGGCCATCACCACTTGTACCAGAAGCTAGAAGTTTTTAATTTTTAAAATTTTTTAAAATGGGATATTCTTTTTTTCCCCCTCCCTAAAAAGGCTTCATGTCTTTGTAAGAGAAACTACATAAAGAAGAGCCAGGCATTTTTGAAAGATCAAATGTTTGTCAGAACCTCTAATGAAGCAATAATAATTAATTTCTCTAAAGCAATAAGCCATATAATTAGACAATGGATCTGGTATTAGTCAAAATTTTCAGATGTGGAATGAATGAATGAAAATGTCCTCTCTCTCTCTCTCTCTCTCTCTCTCTCTCTCTCTCTCTCTCTCTCTCTCAACCTCTTTATTTTTGGATATTGTATGGAACACAAAGAGGAACTGAGCCCATCTGTTTCTGATACTTCCAGACTTGAAGCATCAGCGTGTTTTGAAGCAGTTATTTGATGTCTAGTGTGCCTCTAAAGTATTTTCCATAAGGTGGAAGTCTGTTTCTCTACTGACAAGAAGTTTGTTTTCATGGATTTGAAGGTTAACTTGACACTTAGAAACGAGAAAGGTCAGCTTTAAGTTGCATTATGTCTTAAGCCAGTTATTTTTCCTTTACCAACCTGTTGGAAGAAAATCCCCAAAGAAACAGAAATGAACACACTCACACATGATTCTCAATGTTTTCCACAGTGTTTCATCTCCTAATTCTTCTGTGCCACCGACTTATCCCCAAGGTAGCATTTCTGTTAGGAAGGAGCACTCCACAGGCGGGTAATGGCAGACTTCCCAATGGAAGGAAGGGAGCTGCAGGCTTGTTTCTGAGGAGGGATCATGAAGAAAGAGAATAGCAGACCCTGGGAGGGTGACACCACAGCTTTCCAGTTTGCTAGGCATTGGGCATTTGCACCTGGGCTGGGGAGTGCAGCAGAGGAGATATCCTTAAGGACCTCGTTTAGCCTACCACAACTAGCTCAAAGTGCTAAAGGCGACTCTAAACTCCTGCTGGGCACAGCTCTTGCGTGGAGACCTGGGCAACCCTGACGAGAGAGAGCTCGGAAAATCTCCACTTCGACTTTCTGAGTCCTTTGCCACTTACCCAGGCAGTTCAGCTGAGCTCTGATACTGCTTATCAATCGGCTCAGTTTTATTTTCTAAGCATCCTTTGGACGTTGCCTAGCTCGCAAAGCAGGAAGGGCTCTGCCTCCTGGTCAGTTAAGACTGCTTGGCCAGTGCAGGAGGCCTCGGGTCTCCAGCAGCTGTGGAGGGACTTGTGGACCAACGTCGATACTAGGATCATAATGTTTGGATTACGGTTTTTGTTTTTAATTCAATGAAAAATTCTAAGCAGGAACTAAGGGGGGAAAAAAGGGGGGGGTGTGTGAACAATAGCACGGGGCCATGGCTTTACGGAATACCCAGCCACGCCTCTCTCTCTCTGCATCCCTCCCCATCGTCTGCCTCCTTCGCTCACGCGCTCCCTCTCCCCTGCATCCCTTAGCTCATTTGTAGGGTCGTCATTGAGAATGTGTGCGGCTGGAATTATTTTACTAGTATCTAAGATTACATACCACAGCATCATACATTTTCGACGTATATGTATATGTTACTTGTAAATGTGTACAGGAAAAAGGTAAAAAAAAAAAAACAACAAAAAACAAAAACAACGGCAGTAGCAGCAGCAACAACAACAAAACAAAAACCAAAAAAACCCTACATGCTAAATTGGCCAAGAAGAAGCTGGACCATGGGAACCTCGGCGTCTTTTAGTTTTGAATACTTGGAAGCCATAAGAGTGTATGTGTTACTTTTCTGGTTGTTATCAAGCCATTTGAAGAAAAAAGAAAACAAACCAGCACATGCACATCAAAAAATAATAAATAAATAAAAAGGAAGGGAACGGGGAGAGGAAAGGGGGTAAGGTTAAAAATTCGAAAGAAAAACATTTAACAGAAATCTTTAAAAATACACAATGACTTTCACAGGAGCACCCCTCAGGAAGGCCTCGAGGACCCTGCAGACAGCGCTGCTTACAAAGCCAAGACTTTAGGAGCCTGATGAAGGAGGGCTGCCTGAATAAGTGCAGTTTCGTTCTGAGAAGTAGACCTGACAGCCAATCCCCCAAACGCAGAAGAACTCTGAGGCTACGGGAAGAATTCCATAATTTACCAAGGCTATTTTAAAATAGCTCCATGGTTTAAAATCAGAATGTATAGTATTTATAAGTGCATTTTTGAAATACAAAAAGATACTTAGAAAAATTCCAAAAATATATTTATATTTTTTTGTGTGTAATAATTCAATATATATATATAATATACATATAATACATATGTGTAGTTACTTTCTTCAGTTAAGGATGAATTTTGCTTCCCCTTATTCACTCTTTCAAATTATATTATGACCATATATATGAATTATATATGAATGAATTATATTCATATATATATTCATATATATATATATATAATTTAGGTGTTGAAAATATACCCACACTACTTTGAAAGCTGCACATACATGGCAACCTTCAACAACCAATGGCTTTTAAGAATCAGGACAAGCTGGTCCTACATGTATTAGGTTATCTGCTAACATCATGCTTGAATTTAAGCAGGATATTATTCACATGCTTTAATAGCCACTCAAATATGCTCACGAATAACACTGATATTTTGCATCTACTATGGAAAACTAAGAAAGGAGAGAAGAAACTGAAGTCATTTTTTTCCCTCTCCAGTAGTATTTATTTTTCTCCACATAAATATGTACCATACCACCCCTGGAAGTCAGAAAACTATCTTGAATTCCCAATTTAGAAAATGAATTTTTAATAACATAGTGTTCACCATAACAGAAGTAAGCAAAGAACTCGTTGCCTGAGATGAGCGGTGATAGTATTTAATAAATGCCCTCTTCCTACCCACAATTCATTTTACAGTAGTAGTTAAGTTCAAGTGAATAAAATCGTTCCCAGGGTGGGGTGGGCTATAACTTTGAATTATCCTTTCAACCCCGCTCTCCCTGCTCTGTGGGGATAGAAAGGAAGCAGTTTCCCACAGAACCCAAGTTGGATGTGAAGCGCAAACTTGCTCATTTTAGAGACAGACATCTATTTTCTTCAGATATATTTTTTTTAACCTTCGCACGAAAGCCAGTATTCCTGCACCATTTTTATTTTACACATTTATTTCATGTTTATGTCCATGAAAGTATTTCTCAATTCTTTTAGAAACAGTGGTAGCATGTAGGATCCTTAAATACGATGACTTATTAAAGGCAGTCTGCTTTCATCACAGCGCTCTGGGAACAACACATTCCTTGTTTCAAAGGGAAAAAAAGATACACAATGCGTGGATGTATGATCATAGACGTATGAATCCTTATTGCTAATTTTAGAAGCACTCACGATGAAAGAAACTTGAACAAAACCAACACCTCCCACTGTGCTCTTTAATTTCCTTTCTTGTGGATGGTGTTTGTCCACAAAGGCAAATGAAGTCTTTAAAATGTATATGAACAAGCACCTTCCAGCTGTGAGCATGTAATTGGTCAATCAGTTTTTATTCAGAGAGATCTGTAAAATGCCACTGTAACATTCCTGCCTAATTCCCGGATCTTTCCATCGGGCCCAGACTGTTGCTTTTCTATGGAGCCTGTCAGTTTTCCATGTCTTTTTCTTAGAAAATGGATAAAATCACCCATTCACGTATTCATAAGTTGAAGAAAAATGGAATACATATTTATTTTTTTCACAGTCAGCAACTTACTGTATATGTTTAGAACATGTTCCGAGTCTATTATTTGAAATTGTTTAGCTACGTCAGAGTTAATCATCATTGCAAGCTAAAGGAAATCAACAGGCAAAAACAGTTCTTTTCACAGCCATCTGCCACCACAATACAAGAATTTGCTTCTGAAGTTTACTGGATATGAGCTCTATTATAAATAGTGTACTGCTGTGAGTTTATGATTTAATGATAAACAGAGCTATTGCTTTGTTGCTGGGACCATATTATCGAGAAGGGGCAAGAAGCAAATAGCATTAGAGACTGTAAAACGAATAGTGAATGAGGTACATTTGCTCAGTTTATCGGCCTGGACATAGCCAATCATGCATTTTGTTAAATGCTTGTTTGATAATATTCTTAATCACACATCCTTTGTGGTTTGCTGGTGTTCTCAGGTGCTGTTAATGAAAACCAGTATTCCTAAAAGCACAAGTAGATTGGAAGCAGATGCTGTTAGTAAAACGGAATTGGGCTAAAGGAAAAACGTTTGCAATTTAAAAATGGACTAATGTCTTTAATGTGCGAGCTTGCTGTGATTATGCATACCTGCAGGATGTGAAGCCAGGGCAAGAGCTCAGAAAAACGTTCGTAAGAACAATGTTGGAATTGCTGGACAAAGTTGCAGGAGATAAACTAAATATAAAGAATATCCTCAGATCAGCCTTTGTTAAATTATAACACTGAAGCACAACTTTAAACAAATATTAAAAATATAAGAAAGGTAAATTAATCTGGACATATATCCCCCTTTAAACCAGAGTTCTCCTAATTACATCTATAAATGTATTTTCCTTTTTCACATATCAGCTATACCTAATAATAAGTTTCATAATTCTGTGTTTAAAACATGCAATTGTGACATTGGAAATTATTTATGGCCCAATTACCATTACATTTTACTCATTTTTTGTTTTTTCAATTTGTTTTTTTGTGAGCATTCATTTCTTTATAATAAAATGAAGCTTTACAAGTATAGACGTAGTAAAACTGAATTTTCACAAAGGCAATTTATATTGAAAAACAGAAAAAAGGAGCAGGACGAACGTGAGCTTGGGAAAGTGGATTCTTACGATGTCCGTTCTCAATTTTGTAGCGAAATGAAACAAATTGATATTTCTATGAGAAACCTTCAGAGAAAGGTAGGATTGAGCATAGTCACCCCTCGGATCCAGTATGTGGCTGTGAGAATACACACACCTTGGATTCCCCCTTTTATTCCACTTAGTATTTCTCAGTTGTTGTTGTTTTTTTTTTTTTTAAATGGGAATACATATCACTTCATCACCAGAACAACTTTGTTCACAAAAGTAAAACCCTCCCCTAAACAAAAACAAAAAGCTCACTCTTGGAGTAAATGAATTTTCGGTTTGGTTTCTAACATCCGTAGCTCCTGGAACCGGGGCGGCCACTTCTACAGCCAACCTCTAAAACCGATGAACATAAATATAAATATAAGTTTTTGTCATGAGGTCATAAAATGAACTGTAACTACTAAGACTCAAGTGTACAAAGGTGCTAGTGTTTTATTACTCTGCCTTACCTAGAGTTCAGTTTCAAACAACAATTTTGACAAATTATCAACTGGCATCATGTTTCTTGGATGGAGGCGGATGTACATGAGTAATTGCCTGCAATATCATAGACATTAATGTGCATTTCAACATTTAATCACTGGAATATTTCTGGATCTAATTTCGTGGAGGAGGCATGAAACAATGCTGCAACCACGTACTTTCAAGACTGAAATATACGACTTGAGTTAAATGTCACCAGTGAACTGATGTAAATCCAGGGGTAGTTATTAAACAGTTTTTCCTGATTTTATTACACATCAGAAAATGTTTTGGAGGAAAAAAAAAAAGTAGCTCACACTAGCCCAACACAATTTGTTTCTCTTTTCCTAACTCCCCTACACCCATTCTTCCAGAGCTGGCCAGGCTTTTCAGCCTCTGCTCTGGAGAATCAGCAATCTGTCTCTGCCAAGGCGGGAATAAAGAGTATTCTTTTAAGGGGGTGAGGTGGGGTGCTTTATTTTAGTTTTTGTTATGACTTTTAATTTTGCCAAGAGAAATGTATTTTTTTCCATTTTTCTTCATTTTTATCAACGGGCTTCATTGGCCACATAGTCCTTAAAATGTAGTCGACATTGAGAAATGAAAACTCCCAAATTTGAGTTTGAGTAGACGAGCTACAGTCACTACGTTTCTGAAAGCTGAAGAAATGTTATCCAAATCACAGATGGTATATTTTTAAAATTTAGGGTCCCAGATTACCTATCCATTCAATCATTTCCCAAGTTTGCCGTCCGGTACTTTACTTAACAGTATTGAAAAGGTTAAGTCTTATGTTCAGTTGGAAATAAAACGGAAGAAATTTCGTTCGAAAAAAAAAGGAAACATATTTCTCAAGAATAATTTTTATTTTATAATGCCAATCAAATGTTCTGGGGGCCTTTTCTCGCTGGAAAGAATTTTAACACTTGCCTCATTCACAGGCAATCCACGGACTGCTTAGCCTGCAAGAATTTCCTGTCTTTCCTCCGTTTTTCACACTCTACTTCTCAATTCAGATCGTTGAAAATTGGCGGGGCAGGGAATCTATAGTAAAGCAAACATGAATTTTAATGAAAGAGAAACTGCTTATAAAGTTTGCTTTCACACAGGGCTAGCTGTAGTAGAGTTTATTAAGATAGAAAGGAAATTAATTTGGAGGGTGTAGGGGTCTATGTATTCCACGGTACAACTCTGAACGATTTGTTAAAGTAAACGAAAACATGGGTTTAGGAGTATATAATTCCCTTAAGGGGGCGCATTAAAAACAATCTTTTTCCAGAAAACCGTTCGTTTTCTTTAGGATCCGGGCGCCCGTCGGGCGAGGCCGCAGGGACCCACCCCTATTCCCCCCGCAACCCCACACCCCGGGATGGCAACACCGTTCTCCAATTACAGAGGACTCTGAAAGCCCACCCCTTTTTATGCAAAATAGAATATTAGCCTAGCCAATGAGAAAGTGGCACCCCGCCCCGCAGGAGGTGGAGCCAGGGGCCCCAAGCCACGCTGTGCCACGCCTGCACCCGCGCTCCGCCTTCTCTGCCTCCCGCCCTGGGGAGAGGCGGGCGGTGGGCGGAGAGAGAAACGCCCAGGCTCTCATTTACATGTAGCCATACTATTGGCTCGGGTTGCGGGTGGAGGGGCGGGGAGAGCTTCAAAGCTAAGTTCAAGGATTGGTCAAACGAACGATGATGCAAGGAAGGCACAATTATCAAATGAGAGCGCGGAACTAGCGCACCTCCCTCTTGCTCCACCCAGTAAGGAGCAACCCTACGAAAGATGAGCCAGTGTGCGATTCCTTGGATATTTAAATAACAAATCTGGACCTCTCTCTATTTAAATATTTATGAAGAGGAGGGGAGGTGTAGGGTGTCTCCAGCAAGCGCTTCTGATTGGCTAGTTTTCTCAAGCGTGTGTTAGCTATAGAGTGTGCGACCACCCCCAGATCAACTACATTATTAATTATTGCATTTCTGGGTTTATTTTGTCTTCTTTTCAGACCGCAACACAGTATACACACACTTACTTTTTTCTTAGTAATTGGTTGCATGTGTAGTCCAAGCGGCTCAGCTTTGTCACGATCCCGCTGTTGATATATTTTCTTTTTTGTAACTCAAGCTCTATTTTCATCAATTTTTAAAATGCAAAGATCTGGGACAGATGGAAACAATTAGAACCTCCGCTCGGTCGACGTGCATAATCTTATTAGTTTAATGGGTCACAGGGCGCAGGACCTACTTCCTATGGATCAAAGTGAAAACAAACACAGTTAATATCCCATTTTGTTTTAGGACCAAATCGGATCGGGTTCCCTCTGTCGGTCGTGGTAATGACAATATTAAGAGAGCTTTAGATTGCCTTGAAGTTTAGGAGGAAATGGAACCATTGAAATATTCTATCTTAAGAACTCATTAATATTACCACCAGGTAGTCATCTGCAAGCTCTCTGAGTTCTCTTGAGTTTACCACAGTAGCATGGCTATTAAGGATTTCTGTGTTGCTTGTTTTGATCTATTGCCTTAATGAAGTGAAAAATCCTGCATAGCTCCCTGCTAATTATTCCGGTTTCTCAGGTTCCTCTATTCTGGCTCAGTGCAAACACTGGAGCACTTGGTATAATTTTCAACTACGGTTTCTTAATAATTTCTTTTTTATCTGAGGATGGTGAGCACAGACATTTTTTTTCAGAATTTACTTGATTATTGTTTGGAGACAGGGTTTCGTTGTAAGCTAATTCCAATTCTTGATCCTCCTGTTTCAGCCTCCCCAGAACTAGAATTACAGGCATGCACCATGCCTGGCCAGAACTGCACTGCACTGTTGTTGTTGTTATTAAAGTTTACGAGCCAAACAACTTGCACCCAAGATTTAGTATTCCATTTTAGCTAGTTCTTGACCACTCAAGGCCAGCCTTCAGACTCCTGAGCATCAATGGACCCCAGTTAAGAATCAAACTGTAAGGAAATGGTTTTCACATTTTGAGTTGTATGTGGTTGTGCTATTCCAAGGCAAAATATAATCTAAGCAGCTACAGGGTGGGCTAGGGCCTGTCTTCTTAGCAAAGCCCTCCTCTTTAAGACCCTCTCTCCCCTGCAGTAACTTCTCACCCTAATAAATTAAATGTGACCACAGTGTGGTCCATTAGCCTGGAGTGTGAGGTGATGGCGCCTGTCAAAGGTGGCTGGCCCACTACAAACTCTTAAATATTCCTACAGATAATAAATATCTGTGCAAGGAATGGATATAAAGAATAGGTTCCTATTCGTTTAAAAAAACCTCTGTACCACAGCAGTGAATAAAGACATCTCAGAGCTGGCGAATGCCTCTGAGTTCCCACAAAATGGGTAGTGGGAGGACCAGATCTGGAGAATTTCTGATACAAGTGCAAACTCTGGCGCAGCAGGAAACAGCCAAAGTGTGTAACTCGCCCAGACCTTTAGGAATGCAAACACCACGAATTTGGACAGGCCAGCCCCCACCCCCAAATAGTAAGCCACGATTGTTAGCGAATCATTTTAATTCCAAAGCTGCTGAGAGTATTTGCTAGCAATTGGCCAAGCAGGGCTGGGATTGATTGAGGAAACTTCACTGTGGGCTCAGGGTTTCTGGGTCTTGGCTTTCAGCAGCCTTCACACCTAAGCTAGGGGCGGAGCCGGCATTGTACCGCACTGAATCGCTAGAGTGTTTGCATCCCAGCTCCGTGGTTCATTTTAGAAACCAAAACCAAAACGCATGCAGGGAGAGCTGACATCTGGGACAGATGTGGCTGATAATCTCTTCAAATTTGTCCTTGCCTTTCATTGTTTTTTTGCCTTTGATCTTTATGTTTCAATAGAACAGGCAGTAGTAGTAGCAGATCTTCCCTACAAAGTCCCCTGCCCTCTGTCCTCTGTTGGTAGAGCAACAATATTTTATTTTCGAAAAGGGATTACTTTTCACTTCTGGAGGAAGGGAAGGGAAGGGAAGGGAAGGGAAGGGAAGGGAAGGGAAGGGAAGGGAAGGGAAGGGAAGGGAGAGAAACCAATTTCCAAGGCCCATGTCCCGGACTTTAACTCTATTAACTGGTTGCTCATACAATTTTGAAAACTGTTAACATTTTTTCACCACTGCTCAACATTAGAATTATTTTGTTTTCCAAGGTGGAAACACAGTCCTTTTTGTGCCAGAGCCTAAAGTATCATAGACAGTTACATCACTCTCACTTCTGGGGACTAAAGAGCATTTCCGTGTGTGGCTCGAAATAATTATTCACCGAGGAACAAATGCTTTGATTTGATTTTTCTTTTTTTTCTTTCCCCTTTCTTTCTCTTCTTCTTCTTCTTCTTCTTCTTCTTCTTCTTCTTCTTCTCCTCCTCCTCCTCCTCCTCCTCCTCCTCCTCCTCCTCCTCCTCCTCTTCCTTCTCCTTTTTAGATGCACATCTGAGTATCTAATAATATCCAGGGACATTTACACCCCCCCCCCAATTTCCAAGCCAAAGGAGAGGTCTCATTAAGGTTCAGTAATTGATTTCCCCCCTCCATTTCAGTTTTCTTTATTTTTCTTGATGCTTTAGATACTTATTTTTAGGCCTGGGGGCCCATTGCTGTATAATATCTTTGTTAGCCCGAGAGGTAGGTTCTCCAGGGCTTGCCAAGAGTGTCTGTAGAACCATCTGGTGTGCAAACCTGAGGTGTGCCTAGGAACACAGTCATTCATAGAAAGAAGGACTTAGGTCTGTGCCCGCTCTTGGAAGACTCTAAGAACCCCAAACATCCCATAAGCTACAGCTCTTTATGCATCCCCAGCCACGACCACTCAATCTGTCTCAACTCTATTTTTCTTCCTTCCTTCCTCCCTTCCTTCCTTCCTTCCTTTCTTTCTTTCCTTCTTTCTTTCTTTCAAACCTACATTTATCCATCCACCCACCCACCCATCCATCCATCCATCCATCCATCCATCCATCCATCCATCCATCTATCTATCTATCTATCTATCTATCTATCTATCTATCTATCTATC
>CABHPP010128651.1:4949-25879 GCA_902168425.1 Peromyscus attwateri | reverse complement strand
TTGCCTTGAGATCTGTCCTTTTCCATGGGCATATGCATATGCCAAATAGGTAAAGAAATATATCTCCTCTGTACTCTAGTATGACTGCAACCTGAAGTTGCCTCAGTTTCTAGTTCCAGGTCCTTTTAATTCTTTTCTTTCCCCCTTTTTACTGAAAATAGGATATTTTCTCAGATATCATATCCTAATTAGTTTCTCCTCCCTTCCCATCTGGATCTGCTTCCTTAGTGTTTTTAATTAGAAAAAAAAACAGACTTCTAAGAGATAATAATAAAATATAAGGTAAAATAAAAAACTATCACACCAAAGTTGGACAAGAAAAACTAATAGAAGGAAAAGTGCCCAAGATAAGTTACAAGAATCAAAGACCAACTTGCTCCCATACTCAGGTATCTCATAAAAACACTAAACTGGAAGCCATACTATCTACGTAAAGGACCAGTGCAGACCCCTGCAGGCCCTGTGCATGCTGCTTCAGTCTCTGTAAATGTGTATGAGCTTTGCTCATGTTGATTTAGAAGGCTTTGTTTTCTTGCCATCCTCCATCCCTTCTGGCTCTTATATTCTTTCCTTCTTCCACAGGGTTCACTGAGCTCTGAGGGGATGGATTTGTTGACAATATCTCACTTAGGACCAAGCATTCCAAGGTCACAGCTGAGTGTTTCAAGGTCTCTCCTCTCTGTAGAATGTCTGGCTGTGGGTCTCTGTGTTTGTTCCCATCTGCTGTTGAAGGAAGCTCTTCTGATGATGGATAAACAAGGCACTGATCTAGGAGTATAGCAGAATATAATTAGGAGTAATTTTATCATTACATTTTTTATTTATTATTTATTTTTAAATTTTTAAAATTTATTTTATATACCAACCACAGTTCCCCCTCCCTCCCTTCCTCCCACTCCTCCCATCTCCCCCAGTCTACTCCCATCCACTCCACAGAAAGGGTAAGGCTTCTGATGGGGAGTCAACAAGGCCTGGCACGTTCAGTTGAGGCAGGACCAAGCCTCCTCTCCCCTTTACCCCCGCATCTCTTTTTAAAATTATTTACTTTTAATCTAGGTCCCTGGGCTATCTAGTCTCTCCTTCTTGGTTATCCAAGTAGTGTCAGGTATAGGTTCCATCTCATGGAGTGGGCCTTCAGTCAAATCACTTATTGGTTGGTTACTCCTACAAGCTTTATGCCACCATTGCCCTAGCACATATATAGGCAGGACACTACCGGAGATCAAAGAGTTTGTGGCTGGGTTGGCTTTTACATTTGTCTTTTGGTAATGTGCAGAGTACCGTCTTGTACCAAAGAGGCTAGAACATAAAGGTGAGGGCTCTATGCAGGCACCAGCTCGACTTCTCCATGTTCAATGAGTTGTGTGGGTGTTGTCTTCAGCAATGGGGACTTGCTGTCAGTTTGTGAAGAGTAACCCACAGTCTTATGTAGATGTAACCAACCGCCTTATTAAATAAGAAACACAGAGCCAATGTAAAGGTGAAAACCCAAGAGGTCAGAGCTAAGAGCCTTACCCACTTTCCGCCAGCTAGACTCTGCCACCAAGAGACCTCTCCGAAAAGGGAGCTACTTCCTGTGCGTATGACTTATAAAGAGTTCTGGTTCTTCCTTCTCATTGGTTATAAACCCAATTATGTGGCTGTCTCGTCACTGCCTCTCTGTACAGACCTCCCAAATCTTCTATGGTTGGTATTGAGATTAAGGGCGTGTGTCTCCAATGCTAGCTGTATCCTTGAACACACAGAGATCTACCTAGTTCTGCTTACCAAGTGCTGGGATTAAAGGAGTGCACCACCACCGCCCTGGCTTTCGCTATGGCTTGCTAATAGCTCTGACCCCTAAGCAACTTTATTTATTAACATACAAATAAAATCACATTTCAGTACAAATAGAATACCACTATAGTCTTAGCAATAGCCTGGGTTATTTGGGGATTCCATGGAACTCCTTTGGCCAAAACCTAAATTAGAAGTAACCCCATTCTAGTACTAGAAGCTTTGTTTGGTGACAAGAAATGGCCATTTGGGACTCTGCCTCCCCTAATAATTTGGTGATTTCATTTAGATTGCCCTCATCTATGTATATGTTTTCAGAAGTTTCTACTGTATTAGGTTTCCATATTCCCCTCAAATGCCTCTTAATTTTAGCTGTCTCTCCCTATACTCCTTTCCTTAAATCTCTCTTTCCACCCTTGCCCACTTCATCCTCCCATTCCAGCCCCTCTACATCTATCCATAATTATCAATTCCAGTTCCTTTCATAATGAGATCTATCTTTACCATCTAGTCCCTTACTCACTAAGTACCCTCAGTTGTTCTATACATGGTAGCTTGGTTATCATCAACTTAACAGTTAATATTCACATGTAAGTGAAAACACACCATATATGTCTTTCTGGGTCTGGTCTACCTCACTAGGGATGATTTTTTTCTAGTCTACCCATTTGCCTACAAATTTCATGATATCATTTTGTTTGTTTGTTTGTTTTGTTTTTGTTTTTCGAGACAGGGTTTCTCTGTGTAGCTTTGTGCCTTTCCTGGGACTCACTTGGTAGCCCAGGCTGGCCTCGAACTCACAGAGATCCGCCTGGCTCTGCCTCCTGAGTGCTGGGATTAAATCGTGCGCCACCACCGCCCGGCCAATTAGGTTGTTTCTAATTACTGACTGTAGTCGATAGAGCAGCAATGAGCATGTTAGAGCAAGCATCTTTGTGGTAGGATGAAGTGTCTTTTGGGTTTATGCCCCAGAGTGCTATAGCTGGATCTTGAGTTAGATTGATTCCATCTGTCTGAGGAATGGCCACACTGATTTCTATTGTGGCTGTACAATTTTGCACTCCAACCTGTAATGTATGAGTGTTCCTTTTACTCCACATCCTCACCAGCATGAGCTGTCACTTGTGTTTTTGATGTTAGACATTCTGACAGGTGTAAGATGAAATCTCAAAGTAGTTTTGATTTGCATTTCCCTGATAGCTAAGGATGTTGAACATATCTTTTATAGTTTCTTAGCCATTTGAGTTTCCTCTTTTGAGAATTCTCTGTTTTGATTTGTGCGTCATTTTAAAATTGGTTACTTGTTTTATTGATATCAAGTTTTTTACTTTGGATATTGTATATATCCCGCTATTGTATGTATAGTTGGTAAAAGTCTTTTCCCATTCTGTAGACTGCTGCTTTGTCTGAATGATGGTGTCCCTTGATGTACAGAAAATTTTCAATTTCATGAGGTCCCATTTACTAATTGTTGACCTTGCTACCTGAACTAATGGTGCTTTGTTTGGAAAGTCTTTTTCTGTACCAATGAGTTCAAGGCTGTTCCCCACTCTCACTTCTATCAGGTTCAATGTATCTGGTTTTATGTTGAGATCTTTGATCCATTTAGGGTTGAGTTTTGTGAAAAGTGGTGAGTATGGATCTATTTGGATTCTTTCATATGCAGCCATCCAGTTTGACCAGCACCATTTGTTGGAAGATGCTGTCTTTTTTTACAGTGTGTGTTTCTAGCTTATCAAAAATCAGGTGTCCGTGGGTGTGTGGGTTTATGTCTGGATCTTCAATTTGATTCTATTGATCAACATATTTGTTTTTGTGCCAGTACCATGCTGTTTTTATTACTGTAGCTTTGTAGTACAATTTGAAATAAGGAATGTTGATACTTCAGCAGTTCTTTTATTATTCAGGATTGTTTAGCTAGCTTGGGCATTTTGTGTTTCCATGTGAAGCTGAAATTTTGTGGGGATTACTTGGTTAGAGTTACCCCAAGATATTTTATATTATTTGAGGCTATTGCAAAAGGTGTTGTTTCCGTGATTTCTTTCTCAGATTATTTGTCATTTGTACATAGAAAGGCTACTGATTTCTGTGAGTTAATTTTGTATTCAGCTTCTTTGCTGAAATTGTTTATCATCTGTTGGAGTTGCTTGGTGGAATTTTTAGGGACACTTATGTATGCTATTATATCATCTGCTAATAAAGATACTTTGACCTCTTCCTTTCCAATTTGTATACCCGTGGTTTCCTTCAGTTGTCTTATTGCTCTAGCTAAGATTTCAAATACTATATCAAAAAGGTAGGGAGAGGGTGATTTTAGTGTGATTTCTTTAAATTCCATTTTAACTCGATGGTGGCAATGGCCTTGCTGGAACTGCATTTATTATGTTGAGGTGTGTCCCTTATATCCCTAATATCTCCAGGTCTTTTAGCGTGAAGGGGTGTTTTATTTTGTTAAGACCTCTTCTGCATGTAATGAGATGATCTTGTGGCTTTTGTCTTTCAGTTTACAATTTATATGGTGGATTCCATTTATCAGTTTATGTATGTTGAACCATCCCTGCGTCTCTGGAATGCAACCTACATGATAATGATAGATGATCTTTTTTATGTGTTGTGTTTTGTTTCTTCTCTGTTTTTTTAGAAATGTGTGGGGTTTTTTTGTTTGTTTGTTTTTGTTTGTTTGTTTTTAGGAATGTGTGGGTTTTTTTTGTTGTTTGTTTGTTTGGTTTTTTAGGAATGTGTGTTGCCCGGTAGGGAATTCTTTTGAGTCCTTCTAGATGCAGCACTGGAGGTTCCTTGGAAAATGCATGTTTAGGTATTGAGGGTTGACACTTGGGAATCGGCAATGGCCTGGGGGGTGTTGGTGAGGTTCAAAGGAGAGAGGAAAGCAGTGTGTTCCACCAGGATCTGCTTGGTTAGTTAGCTGTGAAGGGGGATGAAGAGTGAGGAGAGGCCATAGTAGAAGGTCTGCTACAGGACTGGGGATGAGACTGTGGGACTGGACCTGGAGGAACAGAGGGAGAAGGGAAGATCTACAGTTAGCTCACCTGCTTCCCTGGCCAGACTGGCCTGTGTGTTCCCAGGGAGTGCCTGGTGGAGTTGGGGCCTGGAATAAAGCAACTAGTTGGGGGAAGGTGAGGAGGGGGTGATCTATGGTATCCATTGCCCGGGGGGCAGGGCAGAGGGGAGAAGGAAGGCTGCAGCAGGCTTTCTGTTGCAGAGCTGGGGATAGGATCTGTTGGAGCAGAGGTAGAGGTGAAGATCTGCAGCTAGACTGCCTGCTTACCTGGCCAGACTGGCCTGTGGGTTGCCAGGAAGCCTCCAGTTCCTACTGAACTCTGTTGAGCCAATTCTTTTTATAAATAAGTTCTTATTGTCTGTTACTTCGAACCAACCATTGCTGAGGGGTACATGTCCTCACATGCAAACACCTCACACAATTATTTTTTTTCCCAAACCTACAGCCACAAGGGGTAAAGGTGAGTAAACATAGGGCCCAAGATAGAGAAAACAGTAAGTAAATGTGCGATTCCATTTGTCTGATGCTGTGTGGATGAACATGTTTGCATACTAATATCCTTACAGATTCTACCCTCTCATCCAGACATAAATGTAAAGGATGTAAAGTAAAATCACAAAAACTCATTTAAAACTACTGCTACTACATTATTTGAATAAGAAATAAATTTATAGTTTTTTCTTGAGAAGTGAGGCTAGTTTAAAGATAAAATAAATAAATTAAGATCCTCCAGTGTAGGCACTAAAATAATGTTATTATCTTCTCTAAAGGGGGTAAGATTTCAGATTAAGGAAGGCAAACGGTGCAATAAAAGTTTTCATTAGAGAAATAATACATTTTTCTATTTTCAGCAACATTAACCTACCTGAAAATTTATGTTCACAAAGAATCATCATTACAGAGTTTAATATAAATATACGTATAGGTGTGATTTAACAGCAAAACTGGGTTAGAAAGTTTATGGATTCTAAGGTTAGAAAGAGTCTGGGGAGCTTTAGACATCACCTCACCCTAATTTGTTCTCTTTTTACTAGTTTTTATTATTGGTTCAGACAATGTATTGTAGTCATATTCATCCCTCCCCCAATTTCTCCCAAATCCTTTCCATACCTCCTTTCCTAACCACCTATCTCTACACTGATTCTCCCCGCCTCCCTCCTGCCACTCTTAAAAAAAAAAATAAACCCATTTGTGCTGATCATATACTTTGGACATCTGCTGGAGTGCAGTTGACCCACAAAGGGTGGTACTGTTAAACAAAACTGACTCTCCCTTTCCCAGAAGCTGTCAGTTGCCAATCAGTCCTCAGCTGGGAGGGAGACTTCATGCCGCTCTGTCCATCCTGGGATTTCGTCTGGCTTGAGCTTGCACAGGTCTATGCATGTGTCACAATGGATACCAGGAAGTGAGTATACCCACACTCACTTCCTGGTATCCATTCACTACCTCTTGCTCTCACAGTCTTTCCGAACCCACTTCTGCAATAGTCCCTTAGCCCGGGATGAAGGGTCATGATACAAATGTCACACTTGGGGTGGAAACTTTCACACTATCTCATTCTGTGCACCTTGGTCATCTGTGGCTCCCCGTGTTAACTATCCTCTGCTGGAAAAAGCAGCTTTCCTGCTAAGGGTTGTGTGACATGCTGTTCTGTCGGAAGAGTAAGTCAGTAAAAATTAATTTAATAGTATTTCCATTTAGCAGAATAACAGTGGTAAGTTCTTCCCTCGACCTAGCTAGACATAGTTTCTTGTTCCCCATAAGAGGGCCGAGTATGGTCTCGAATATTATCAAGAACCCGCCTTAATAATATTCTTCCCAGGGCCCAGAAGAGAAGCTATGAATGGTGAGAATTATTTTTGGGAAAAGAACCTAAATATATCAAGCTCTTTGTCCATCTACTTTATTTCTCTGGGATAAAATCCTATCTACCCAGCTTCAGTTCTGTTCTTGTGCCTAGCTCCTTTCTTGCCTGATTTCTCTCTACATTTATCTGATGTCCCCTCTAAAGTTCTATCTTAATTCTCTCATCTTAATTCTGCCTCGTCTAGGTTCTTCTCATCTCATTCTTACCCATCTAGTACTTTCCCATCTGGCTTTTCCTCGTCTTCCATCTTGTCCTCAAGTTCTCTCTGGTGAAAATCTTCCTTATACCTCTCAGTTCTCTCCAAGTGTCTGAGGTATTCAGTTATAAACCCAAGCAATAGTAATCCTCCCCCTCCAGCCAGGTCACCAGGCTTAAATTCCTACAGGGTCATAAAGGCAGGTAAGAATTTTCCTCAGGCAATGACTGTCAGGCTTTCATTTACAACCCAAAAGGGGAGTGGTTAAAGGAGGAGGTCAACTAAGAGCTAGTATCAGTTAGTATATCAAAAAGGGAATTTATGTGCTCAGTCTACATTCCTAGAAGTGGTTAGATAAGAAGATAGGAGTCTATAATGTTAGTAAGGCTGTATAAGAAAGGAGGATCTCAGCTTAAATTGCACAAGAAATAAAGCTATCCGCCTGACCTAGGAGACAGGTGTTGTTTCCATAAGGGTGTTACCTTAGTTCAGGAAGTTGTTTGACCCTGGATGCTTGATAGGTATTTTAGATAAAAACACTGTTAGGAGTTCTTGGAACCACACACACACACACACACACACATAAGCTAAAATATCACTAAGACTTCTTAAGCCACCACTTGACCTTTGGAAAAGTCCTTGACTTTTCTGAGTAGTAGCTTTTGTGATAGTAGTAGAATTCCATTACATTTTCCTGTGGCTTGCTACAGTATGGGCTCCATTTGGTGGAGCAGAACTTAAATACATTCAGAAAGTGATTGGTTACTCCCATGACATTGGTTCTACTATTGCATCAATGGGCGTGTCTTGCCAGTCCTGTCATTATTGCAAGGTTCACAGCTGGGTGAAATTGATTACTTTTCTTTTCTGCAAAATGCATAGCACCCTGTAGCACTATAAAAGTTAGCCAACAAGGATGAGGTTTCCAAGTAAGCACCATCTTCATTTCTCAATGTTCTATGACTCAAATGTATGGTGTTTTCAGCAGTAGGGTCTTACCATCTCATTCTACAGTCACCAAGAACATTCACAATAGCATGTAGTGTATGGGGAGTATATAGGAACTCATTAGCCAACAACTCTAAAAAAAAAAAAAAGCATCCAATTTCTGGCACTCAGCTTTTTATTTGTTAGCATGTGATGTCTAGGAGGACCATTGTTGCCCTTTTACAGGGTACTTCATTTTAATATATGTCAATGCATATATCCAACTTTTTTTTCTTAATATTGCCTCTTTAAAAGCCTGTGATGACTTTTTGCCTCTCTTGCAGTAAGCCTTTCAAATTCCTTAAGATCTATATATGTTCTGGCTTTTTTCAGGATCATATCATATCATCTCCTGCTGACCTCTGCCTTGAGATCTTTCAGTTCCTCAAATCCTCCTGCAATCACAGCATTTCTGTACATGTTCTCCCCTCTTCAAATAGGTCTTCTCCTGCACACTTCACAGTCTATCTTCTCCAGATTAATTAGAATAAACATTGCTCCACCAACAGTGCTTACCAACTTAAGTAACCTGGCCAAGTTCTTTAGTTCTTCACTCTCAGAACACTGTGTCCACTCAAACTGTATACAAGCAGTTATTTGCATCATTATTTGACTAAAAAATCTTTTCTGCTAGATTGTAAGCTACATGCAAGAAGTTTATTACTTGATCCACTGCAAACAGAAACCCCAGGTCATCCAGGCTACAAAATACTTAACTTTATGGATTAAGAAAGGAACCAATCCTTTTGGTGCCAATGTTCAAAGATTCTTGGGTTGGAGTTGGAGGCCCTCAACTTGTTACATTTGTTCAGATACCCAAATAAAAGTGTAGTTGGAAGTTTTCCTGATTTGACCGCCTGCTCCCTGTTCTGGCAGCTGCTTCCAAATTACCATACAGAGACTTATTATTATTTATAAATGTTCAGTCAGTAGCTCAGGCTTGTTACTAGCTAACTATTACATTTAAATTAACCCATATTTCTATTTGTGCTTTGCCATGTGGCTCATGGCCTGTTACTTCATTTTCTACAGATCATGATTGCTTGGTGGCTGACTGGCATCTCCTGTAACTCCATGTTCTTTTTCCCAAAGTCCTCTGTTTCTGGTTGTCCTGACTATACTTCCTGACTGGCTACTGGCCTATCAGCTTTCTATTAACTAATGAGAATAATACCTATTCACAGTTTTCAGGAGGATTATTCTACAGCATAAAAGAGCTGAAAGAAATCTGTACGGGAAGCCTTCTACTGGTTTGTATAGCCACAAAGATGTGCAAAAACCTGATAAATGTGTGCATAGCCTTCCTCAATATTCCTTCTTTTACATATTTTTAGGTAGAATGTAGGTCTTGTTAACCTAGGGAGGACCTTGGGTTTGAGTTCTTCTCTCAGAGAACAAAGGTGATTGCTATCCACAGATTTGTTTTAGCAGTGCTGGGAGAAGGATATTAGTGAGAAAGCAATGAGATTGTTATACTCCAGATCATACCTGCAGACACATGCATGCAAAGCTCAGTAGCTATCAAGCTTTGGAAAACAAAGACAATGGATTTAAAAATGAACACATACTTTGTTTCTTATACAAAGTGAAATTGTCAGCCTGTTTGAATGGAGGATAAAGCATGGTGAAAGTAAAAGTTGCAAAGAAAAACTTGTGCTTTTAAAACATTTGGAATTGTAATTTCTGGTGAAAAAAATCTTAACAAGACATTAAGAACACATTCTTTAAAAGATACTGAGTTAAAATAAACATAGCAACTTTTCTTGGTTTAGTAAATAAAATACCATGGTTAACTTTCTTCCATGGAATTGCTATTTAGGTAAAATGTATCTTAACAATCCCACACTGTACCATTTATGCCTCCATTTTAACACACATACCTAGAAATTTGTACATACAAGATTCATTTTGAAAGAGCAAGGGAAAAATAAACTGGGAGCTTAAAGCAGGAGAGGCAGCTGTGGAGTTTGGTGAGAATTTTCCATTTGAATAGCAGAATAGCAGATGGAAATCTTTCCCTTGAAGAGCAGACTAGGGAGACATTAAAGATTCCTACCACACAACAATAGGCACTTAGGGTGCCAAATATTTATGCTTTTTTCTCTCTGAAGCCCAGATATTTTATGCAAAATTTTCACTTGAATTTCAGGCAACATTTCAAAAACATTTTACTTAAGAAAAAAAAATCCCAACCCAAAACAATCGCCAATCTGTTCTTCTCATCTGCAGGAGAATGAACGCAGTGCAAAACTCTTAGCTGAACTTCCATCTTCATGACCAGTATTCACTGTGTCCTACAGAAGGATTCTCAAATCTTCTTCTGGTTCATTCAAATGGGTTGTGGAGTATATCCTTTCTATTTTCTCTCTTCTCTCACTGGACTAGAACCACTCGGAGGGCAGTGATACTTTCACTGATTGTAACCTGGTGTTCCATACTGGGCTGGTGGGCATCGGACCATTTTGTTTACTCAATACATATAAAGATTGCTCACATTGAGAAAAATATCACGTACTTTAGGAAATTTTTACATTTTCTGAACAAGAACGTAGATAAGTCTTGCATATTTCAAATTGTATATTTTATTGTGGGTCAAACCAAGTACACAATTTTCTCCCTTTGTAGTTCCAGAGCTTGGAAAAAATGAAATGATAACCAAGCTACAATCTGTAGAGTCCCAGAGGTTAGGTATAGAGTAGGGGACTGGGAGGACAGATAGATCTCATTACAAAAGGGAAATAGAATAGTTATGGATGGAATGGGGGGCTGGAATGGGAGGATCAAGTGGGGGGGAAGAGTAGGAAAAGGGGGAGATATGGGGAGAGACAGCTAAAATTAAGGGCCATTTGAGGAATGGTATAGAAACCTAATATAGTAGGAGCTTCTAAAATATATACACATGAAGGTGATCTAAAGGAAATCACCAAATAATGAAGGAGACAGAGCCTCAGTTAAAAAGAAGTAAAAAGAAAAGATGAATACTCTCAAAATATGGCTGTGGGAAGAAATACTTCACATCTACTTGGGTCTCTGAGAAAACCATACTAGGACCAGGTGGTGACCACAGAATTAACTTACCACCAATGGCCATTCTATATGCTAAAAATCAATGATCAAAAGTGCTACAAGAGAATTGATGGCATATTCATTCTACGGGTCCTCAGCTGTATGCAAGGCAAATAAATGATGTCTGGAGGCCCAAAGTCTCTAATAGTATAGGGTACAGAGATTTACTGTACATGACACAGGACTTAAATCTTAGTGTAAGAAAAGAGATATACAAGATTTGATGTGTTTCTTATCCCCTCAAAATAAGATAGTTCCAAATAAAGGTCCTTCCAAGTCTGACAAACCACTAAGACTTATTTTATTTAGTGAAATCATTTCTGCTCAAGTCGGTAAGATCAACTCTCTTAGTACATCAAGCAAATCATCTTCATCCAAGACAGAAAAAACATGGCCAACATCTCCACCAGGAAAGGAAAAATCATGAGAGGCTGAGAAGATAATACAAGCAAGCTTGACCAGATTGGGGGAAGAAAACATGATAAGCTATCCCAAAGATATACAAGTCTGTGCAACAGATCAGAATGTGAGGTGGTCCTTTTGGGGAAAATATAGTTCTCATCTTAGGGGGTGGCTGTGTGCAGATTTAGGATGCAATTTCAAGCAAGGACATATGACATTGCTTCCCAGGCCTACGCTTTCCTTCAGGCTCTCGGGTTTTTATGCATATTTATACTAACTGGGTTAAAAAAAATCTTATTTCCAGCACTACTGCTTTCTAAATTACTTAGCGCATAGACTTAACACATTAGTAATAAACCTCGAGTCACTAATAATGCATTGGTGTCTCGTTAAGGAAAGAAATCCAATCACTCACTCTTAGTTTCATTTAACCAAGAGTGAGCCCTGATTTGAATTCTCTGCTTCACTCCCCCCATGTCTTTCAGCTTGTCTGTCAAATGAATCTGTGCCTATTGAAGGCTGTCTTATGAATCTGTGTCTGTCCCTAACAATGTGCATTGCTTTCTCTTTTATTGAACAGCACTACAAGAATTACATGGACTGAGGGATACTTTACAGAAATATCCAAGAGCTGAAAAAGGGATCAAGTCACTGACTCCAGCTTACCCAGACAATGAAGAGTAGAATAAACAGTGTTTATCAATCAATACCTGTAGGTTGTGTTCAATATTTTTGGTGAATATTTATTTTATAAGGTTGTTTTCTGCCTATACTTGCTGTTTCCAGCAAATGATTATCATAACATACACACAAATACAAATGCATTTCTCTTGGTTCAGGGGCATGGATGAGTATATAATTTAAGATTACCACTATGCATTAACTTGGGTTGTAAAAGGTGATCATGGGAAATCCAAGGCAAGTAAGATTGGTTGTTACATTGCTCTCCGAATGGCAGACTAAACAAGCAGGCTGAGTACACAGTAGGACAGCAATCTTAAATGACCTCAGGGTGAATTATTAACTCAGTTGTGAAGTCCTGTAAAAGTCCTAGTCTCTTAGAATGGGAGAGTATATTTTTTATTATAATACATTGCCACAGCTTAATCTCTCATCTTTTCAGCATGTGTCAAGACATCAGCCATTTTAAGAGTGTTGAGTTCTATAAGCAACCAAGAAATGGTTATTAATCGGACATATTTTATAAATGTAGTGAAGAAAATAGATGAACTCTCAACCGTGCTAATATGAAATGCTAACAAACTTGATGATGCTTAAATGCAAAGATCACTGAGTGAACAAAAGAGTGAAATTTTATTTTAAAACTCACTACTGTTTTAGATGCATACTTATTTATGGTAACTAATGTTATAGATACCATACAAAGTCTATTTGTAGCATAAAACACATTTTTACTATTGTAGCCTAACATGCTAGCATGACTAGCTTGCTGGCAATGCAAGATGACAGTCATTTGTCATCTTATCAGGCTGAATGCTTCATGGTCATATGAGACACAATTGTTCAGATACATGGAGCAAGATTTTTAGGCCCACACTGTTAATAAGCCCTGGAAACAGCAGTTCTGTAGTTCTGCTTCTAATTGAATAAAATGAAGATACTTTGTTCTTTAAATGGAGCAAGGACTCCATTACCAGACTTAGCACTGAATGATTTTGATAACTCTACATTCTTCACTCCAGTAAAGAACATTAACTTTGGTGCAGCTACTTTCAAGCATACGAAAACTGCATAGATAATTTTTTTCTTGTTTTCCACATTCCTGTCTTCTTGAGATGGAGAACATTTTTGCTAGTCTTCTATAGTCCTCAGTTCTGGCAATTACAAATACCAATTGAAGGTCAGGCATGGTGCTTCAAGTCCTCAATAACTCAGGTTGGGATGCCTCATGTTCAGGTGGCATATGCTTTTTTTGTATAATTGTGAGCATTTTTGTGTGTATATATTAATAGAGCATCCTTTTATAATAGTTCTCTGAAAATGGAGAGTTGCTTAGACTTGAGGACAAGCTTCAAACAGTATGAAGTCATTGAGAATAAGCAGTCACTGTAGTAATCAGGTGAGACCTCCAAGATGTACTAAGTTAAGTGCTCTGCTCAGATCTAGTCCCTTTAGAACTAGTATAAGTTATCTGCTTGCATCTTCTGGAATGAAATGGCTCCTGAAAATATGGGTCAGAAACCACTGCTAGAGAGACTTCTGGATATTAGAAGAAAGAAGTGTCTTCTTTTGTTATAAATCCCTGACACCCAAATGTTGTGGGATATTTGTGCACTGTGTGAAGGTGTATTGCTGTGATTGGTATAATAAAGAGTTGAATGGCCAATAGCTGGGCAGGAGGTATAGGCAGGACTTCAGGCAGAGAGAGGAAGTAGGAGGAGGAATCCTGGCATGTGAGAGAGACCTGAGGAGACCTGGAGAAAGCAGGATGTGCAGTTACATGACAGAATGTCAATGAATAGAAATGGGCCAAGTCTTTAAATGTCTTTCAGCTGTTTGAGATTCTTCTGCTGAGCATTCTGTTTAGCTCTATAGCCCATTTTTTAATTGGATTGTTTGGTATTTTGATGACTAGTTTCTGGAGTTCTTTATATATTTTGGAGATCAGCCCTCTGTCAGATGTGGGGTTGATGAAGATCTTTTCCCATTCTGTAGGCTGTCATTTTGTCTTATTTACCACGTCCTTTGCCTTACAGAAGCTTCTCAGTTTCAGAAGGTCCCATTTATTAATTGTTGCTCTCAGTGCCTGTGCTATTGATGTTATATTTAGGAAGTGATCTCCTGGGCCAATGTGTTCAAGGCTACTTCCTACTTTCTCTTCTATCAGGTTCAGCGTAACTGGATTATTTTTTATTTTAAAATTCTTTTCTTTCCTTTTACATACAAACTCCTGTTCTCCTCCCTCCCCTTCTCCTGATCCCCCTGTTGGTTATATTTTACGGCGCTGGTTAAGCTACAGCGCTGGTTAAACGGCGCTGCCCCTCCTGGCTGGTCACCGCCCGAGGAGGCCATGCTGGCGGAGGAGCGTGCTGATTAAAAGAATCATAACCATGGTTAACCTTTTAGAGCTTTATTGGGAGGGGGAGAGGGAGAGAGAGAAAGAGAGAGACAGAGAGACAGAGAGACAGGCGGGGAAGGGAGAGAGGGGGCCCGACGGGAGGAAAGAGCAGAAAGGAAGAGAGGGAACAGAGCGCCCACCTGCTTTTTAGGCTGGGACACCGACGAAGGCTGATGACGTAATTAAAGACCAAACCCTTACACCCTCCCCACACCTATCCCCATTCCCATCCCCAACCCCTCCTCACAGAGGGTAAGGCCTCCCTTAGGTATCAACACAGGCTAGCATACCAAATAACTGGCTTTATATTGAGGTCTTTGATCCACTTGGACTTGAGATTTGTGCATGGTGAAAGATAAGGATCTATTTGCAGTCTTCTGCATGTTGAAATGCAGTTTTGCTAGCATCATTTGTTGAAGATGCTTTCTTTTTTCTGTTATACAGTTTTGGCTTCTTTGTCACGGCGTTCATAGGTGTGCAGATTAATGCCAGGGTCTTCAATTTGACTCCATTGGTCCACATGTCAGTTTTTATGCCAGTACCAAGCTGTTTTTATTGCTATAGCTCTATAGTAGAGCTTGAGGTCAGGGATGGTGATGCCTCCAGAAGTTGCTTTATTGTACAGCATTGTTTTAGCTATCCTGTTTTGTTTGTTTGTTTGTTTTTCCATATGAAATTGGATATTGTTCTTTTGAGGTAGGGGTGAGCGGGAGCAATAGAGGGTAGGGCCTGGGGGATGAGAACATAAGGGAATGGGATGGTCAAGCTGGAACAGGGATGGAGTGGGAGAGCAATGAAAGAGATAGCTGATAGAGGGAGACCTCATGGGAATAGGGAGAAACCTGGTACTAGGGAAGTTCCCAGAAACCCAGAAAGATGACCCCAGCTTAGACTACTAGCAATAATGGAGAGGGTGCCTGAGCTGGCCTACCCCAGTAATCAGATTGGTGAATACCCCAACTGTTATCATAGAGCTTTCATCCAGTAAGTGATGGAAGCAGATGCAGAGATCTACAGCCAAGCACCAGGTCAAGCTCCGGGAGTCCAGTAGATGAGAGGGAAGAGGGATTCTATAAGCTAGAGGCATCAAGATCATGGTGGGGAAATCTACAGAGACAACCGAACCAAGCTAGTGGGAACTCATGAACTTTAGATAAACAGCTGTGGAGCGCCCATGGTACTGGATTAGGCCCTCTGCATTTGGGAGACAGTTGCATAGCTTGGTCTGTTTAAGGGGCCCATGGCAGTAGAATCAGGTTCTATGCCTGGTGTGTGAGCTGGCTTTTTGGAGCCCATTACCTATGGTGGGACACCTTGCACAGTCTTGATGCAGGGGGAGGGTCTTGGACCTGCCTCAACTGAATGCATCAGGCTTTGCTGACTCCCCATGGGAATCCTTACCTTTTTGGAGGAGGGAATGAAGGGTGGGTTGAGGGAAGGAAGGCTTGGGGGAAGTGGGAGAGGGATGAGAGGGAGATCTGTAGTTGGTATGTAAAAATGAATAAAAAATTTTTTAATAAAGAAAAAAATGAAATGGGTTAATTTAAGTTTTAAGAGCTAGTTTAAAACCAGCTTAAGCTAAGGCCAAGCTTTCATAACTAAGACTCTGTGTTGTTATTTGTGAGCTGGTGACCCCTCCCCCAAAATCTGATTACACCCAAACTCTATTTCCTCCTTCTTCCTGTCAGACTCTTATTACATGCTCTCCTGACTGTGCCCAAATTTTGGGTATTCATATGCCTCAGGCTTGTCCTAAATGCACATCTCTTTTCATCTCCTCATTAAGCATCTCATTTGTGTCCTCAACTCTTAATAGCCTTAAATACCAATGAGTCAAATCAACATTTCTGTGCCTGATATTTTCCTGGAAATCTTAGATCAAAGACACTTAATATCCCACAATTAGCTAAATGGCATCTCACATTTAGTCTTACTAAAATAGATCTCTTGTTCTCTCTCAAGTTTTTTTACAGCTGAGTAAATGGAACTGATTCCCCATTACTCAAGGCAAAACCAAAGATTTTAGTTATTCCCTTTTAAGAATTCAATCAATCAATCAAGGAGCCTGAATAGGCCAAATAGTCTCTACAATATCTCTTCCTTATCATCTCCTGTCTCTGTCCGAGTGAAAGCAATCATAGTATCTTAAGAACTTCTCGATAAAATCCCACTTCTACTCTTATCCCCCTATAATCCATTTCTCCATGATAATCAGATTTCTGTCTCCTCCAAGGCTCCCTTTCTCCCTGTGGCTCCTCCCTGCTGCTTTGTTTTGTTACAATGCTCAAATGGCTTTCTCACTGGTCCTACATGCACTCTGTACTTCTTGATCCACCGAGAAATGTCTTACACATCTGGCTGCTGCCTACTAGCATAAAATTAATCCACACTGCTCCATATTTCTTACTGAGCTACACACACACACACACACACACACACGCACGCACGCACGCACGCACGCGCGCACACACACACAAGTATATGAGGTTCTTCATACTCACCAAAGGCACTCTGGCCCTTCATATTTCCAGTGTCTTTTTTCTGTGTCATTTATCTTCACAAAGATGCCTTTGTTTTGCAGGCCAGTCTGATACTTAGAATGATGCAATACACAAAAACCACAAATGTGGAATTAGCTAAGGGATGTGGCAGCAGAGACAAAGAACCCGAGACACTGAAAGCTCAAATTCTGGCGACTCATGATCCCACAAGAAAACTTCTGATGAAACTGTCCCATGAGAACTTGGAGTGCAGATTATATGTTTATTGTGATTCCAGCTCTAGGGAAAGTGCCTGGAGAAAACCAGATTGCCACCACATTCATATCTGCCTGGTGTTTTTCAGGAAGAAATTTGAGAGATGAGGTTAGGCAAAAACTGGTCAGTTTACACAAGGTTAAAAGGATATAATGCCTCAAATATGATATGTTACAAAGTTAGGAAAGTATATCTGTGTCTATTGTACCAAATAGCAGATGACCATTGCTACTCAGAGCTTTTTGAAAAAAGTTACATCAGTGCCAACAAATAAAGCATTGCTTCCCACCTGCAGCAACTTCATCCTCCACTCCTGGACCTCATAAAGTATCTAAAGACTTCTGTTAGCCGGGCGTTGGTGGCGCACGCCTTTCATCCCAGCACTCGGGAGGCAGAGGCAGGCGGATCTCTGTGAGTTCGAGGCCAGCCTGGGCTACCAAGTGAGCTCCAGGAAAGGCGCAAAGCTACACAGAGAAACCCTGTCTTGAAAAACCAAAAAAAAAAAAAAAAAAAAAAGACTTCTGTTCTTCTCACTGGGTGATGCTGGCATCTAATGGATAGATAACAGGGATGCTGCTATATACCCTGCAGCACAAAAAGGCTCTATGCCATAATAACAGGTTCAAAATATCAGTGGTCTTAAGACTAAGGACCCTTAGGTAAAGAACTATGGCAAAGAGCAGATTAAGTATGTCTTCCTATCCCACAATTCAGGTGAAAGAAGCAGAAAGACCTTTGAGGTTGTTCATGGCAATGGATCTGACTGTAACAAAGGGCCTCTGATACTTTATAATTTTAGATTTAAGGCTTCTCACAAGCTGACTTCGGGTTGATTATGGTATTGTTTCTTCCATGATACCAAGAGGTTTTGACTCACTGTGGCACCAATGATGAATAGAAAAGGGAGTTTATACATACCTTATCTGAACTGGTAGATAGGGGTCATCAAGGGACCATGCCATAACAGATGTAGAATTCAATGTTTCCAACATAGAATTCAATTCACAGTCTCAATTGGTTCTGATAAATTTATAGGGTTGCACCCTTAGTACTCCCAGATCAGTCTGTGCTGCATGGGTGGTTCCAGACAAATGGTGGTATTTGCTTGTTGACCAGGAGCACAATCATCCTTCATCCTCAAAATTGAGTCAAAGGTTACTTGTAAAATAAAATGTCTCGGGCAAACAAAGAGCAACTTGAAAAGCCACTGTTTCACATAATACAGAGTGACTTAGAGTAGGGTGTAGCAGGAATCTCAAAGAGTCTTATTAATAAAATCAAACCTGGAGCCAAGTATTGGGGTGAACACTGGAAGATCAGAGAGACAGAACAAGCCACAGTTAACCTCACCTGGCCAACTTCTCAGCTGGTCTTGTTTCCTCAGACTGGAAGCTTCTGTGTCCTCATCCCAATGGCTCTCAGCTGAACTGCTGCTCAAAAGCCTGAAGCTTAACCAGCTAAAAGCTTCTAGTTTCTGGTCCTCATGCCTTATATACCTTTCTGCTTTCTACCACCACTCCCTGGGATTAAAGGCTCGATTTCTGGGATTAAAGGCGTGTGTCACCATGCCTGGCCGTTTCCAATGTGGCCTTGAACTCACAGAGATCCAGAGGGATTTCTACCTCTGGAATGCTAGGATTAAAGGTGCGAGTGCCACCATTTTCTAGCCTTTGTATCTAGTGACCCCAGATAAGTTTATTAGGGTGTATAATATTTTGGGGAACACAATACCACCACAGTAGGGCACATCATGATCTCAAAAGATTTATGGCATTGTGGAACAATAGAACTCTAGCCCAGGAACAGAGAGATGGAGATTTCTGCTGCATGGATATCATGAACAGGTTTGAACTGATTGTCAAGCCACTGGGAATCATGACTAGATGAGTTACTCATATGTCCTACACTTTAACACAACTTTAACCAATCAGTCCCCCTCACTCTCCTTTTTCATCTGCAAAAGGAGGACCATGACAGACAAGTTTCTGGCTTTTCCAGCTTTGGAAGTGAAAGAACCTTCTCCATGCATCCCCATCTGTTGCACCCATCAGTTCTCTGCTTATCTTTTCAGAGAAGTGCACATGCATATCAATTTGGGACAAATTGTTAATTATGCCCCCTTTTTTCAATCTATGTGACTGAAATAAATTTTAAGACACGATTTTAGGGATAATATGCAGAAATTAGTCAGCTATAGAATAATAATGTTGACCATGTTTTAAGAGACTTAGGTTTTTCTAAATTACATTTTTTATCACAAGATGCAAAATTTCTATCGATTTTAAAAAATTAAAAAATGTATAGTGGAATAGGCATGCATAAAATACAGAAAAGTAATTATAATATATAAAATAGTAAGGAGAGGTGATAAAAGCAAGATTCATAGAAGTGTACATTATTTTCCATTGGTTATAGTATTACAATTTGTTAAACCTACTGTGTTCATAATGTCAGAAGAAATAGCTTTGCTAGCATTCTTCATTGTGTCTCTCATCTGTCCTGAATAAAGGTAGAGTATGTTAAGAGTAAGTATATTTTTCCACATTCTCTCATTGCTTTTTGTTTCTGAGGAGAAACTGGATTATAAGTACATATACTATTTTAATTAATATTACTTATGTGGCACGTGTAGGTGGTAGCAGTAAAAAAGATACCCAGGACATGATGAAATAGCCACAGTGAGAAAGAAATGAAAAATAAAAATTGGCCACTAGGGTGGTCCAAAAGCAGTTGATCCTCAAACTTGTCCAGGACAGTTAGTTTTGGACATGGCTTACATTGGACTTGAAAACCAGGAGCTAGAGTATGTCTGTATATAAGAAAATAAAATATTGTTCTGAGTAGAAAGTTGGCCTTAATAATGCACTGATCCTTTGAAAAAAATAGAAAAGTAATAATATGGTAACAAATAAATACATTGAGAAAAGCTTGATAAAATATAATTTTTTATCCATGAAATCTAATTATCTTAATTGTACAGTTGGAACTAATTGTTTAACTAGGCATAAAAATGGGAGATTACCAAGGGGTTACTTAATGTGTTATATTAGTTATCTATTGCTGAGTTACAAATTACTATGCTACAAAAAGCCTAGTGAGGGCTGGAATCTTACCTAGAGGTTCAAGTAAGAGAAAATACATGATGTTGAAAGTACTCATTTTATTTCCCTTTGGCTATGGGATTCAAAGAGGCTTTGTTATTTAAAAAATAGTTATGGGAATAGGGTGTGGTGGCTAGCTAGCCAAGATTCTAACCTTACAAACATAATTTTAGGAATGTCCATCAACTTACCCATAGCCTAATGGTTTGAATCAAGTCTCTGGGTCTTCCTTTGCTCAAGAGGAGGTGATTATATCAATAATCAGGGTCTTTGGTCACTTTAGAGTCTCTTAGCCAAAGCTCACCCTTCGCCTGCAAATGATTCACATCTATTCTACATGCAAAGTACATTTTCACTCCTAAGATTCTTGAGAGTCATACTCTATGATAGAAGAAGCACATAGTCCAAACTCTCATCTCTTAACTCATGTTTCAGGGCAGATGAGCCTCCAGAGTCTGAGCTGTCAACTAGAACTCCCTAGAAGTCACTATTGTCCATATGTGGACTGGTGAGTCTAGTAAACAAGCATCCATGTTGATGTACCCAACATGCAATGGTGTGATAGACATGGGATGAATGCTACAGGATTATAGGTTACAAAGGTGGGAAATAGAGGATAAAATGTTGCTGGCTTTTACTAGTTACAAATCATCTAGCCAGACAAAAGTTAGAAATTCCTTT